>RJWJ010033522.1:0-11718 GCA_004363605.1 Indri indri | reverse complement strand
TGCTGCCCATAACCACCCTGTGAAGTAGTTTATTATATTCCATTTTGTAGACAGGGCAACAAACACAGAGAAGTACCTTAATTAGCACGAGGCAGAGGTTAGCCTGGAGGTTGGCACTTCTGACTCCAAGTCCGTTATTTCTTCCAAAGCAGGGCAATTTAAGGGCCTGGTCCCTGAAGCCTTGCACCTTAATTCAGCTTCTGATACAGAAGTTCAGGAATTTAGGTGATAATCTGCCAGTGACAGCCTCTTGCCAAGTTGTCTGTGCAGTACTCATGCCCCCCTCTTCTGGTAACAGCACCCCCATTTCCCCTAGCCACCTCTCTCTCCCCTACTCTCAGTCCATGAGCCTCGGGTGGCCCCACTCTGACTCCAGGGCCGAGCATGTGAGCCTGTAACTCCGGTCTGGTCAACCAGAGTCCCACACCTCCAGGCCTTGGTGAATGGATGAAGTCGAAGAATCAATAATACTGCACAGCAACAGGACACACAGATGCGCGCGCGCGCGCGCACACACACACACACACACACACACACACACACACTGTTGCCCATGTCGATGCTCAGGTTCACTGCAGGTGATATTTCTAGTTCAGACTGTGGGGACAGGAGGGACGATGCCCAGAGAGCTTCTCCCTTAGTCCCCTGTTGCAGATGCGCTGATAATAATGGCGTGGCACATCCTATTGAGATAATAATTTGTGCTTGATTTCACTGCCGCACAGCACCAGACCAGAGCTATTTGTACACTTCTCCCAGTCTTCCTGCCCTGTTCCAGGAGGAAACCAGTCCTCCAGCCCCTTGCCTCAGGTGGCTTGTGTGCAGAGGAAAAGCAGAGCTTTACCTGAGAGCACCTTCGTTACTCAAACAGGAGTCTCACGGAGGGAATTGGGGAAAGGAGGGGAAGAGGTGGTGGAATATTCCAGAAGAGAGCTGACTGGGCAATTGCACAAGGCAAGGAAGGAGAGGTCTGCAGGACTGTTGACCGTGGGGGCCTGTGCCCTGGCTCTTCCCGCATTTCGAGGCAGCACAGGACTGAAGAGGGACATGGAAATGGCCATGTGAGGTACCATGTGGCTGCAGTGGGTCTGGACGCTGGACAGTGGGGCTCCTGACTTCACCAAGGACACCCCTAGGCTCAGGTGAGAGTGCCATCCACCTCCAGGGGATCAGGTGGGCTGGACAAAGGGCAGGTCAGCTGAGACCACTGTGGATGGGAGACTCCAGGCCCCTTTCCCGTTGTCCAGATATCAGATAAGCCTCCTGGGTGATGGTGCGACCCCAGGCAGGTGTGGAGGGGCCCAGCCACGGGAGGAGTCTTAATTTCTTACCACTCTGGTGGGGTTGGGCCAGGTGAGATTTCTTGCGCACTGGGTAGTAAGATTCATATACGTAATAATGCAAACATCATGGCCACAGTGACAAGCATCACCGTACAACCTTCACAGCAAACACCCTTGATTGAGAGCTGACTATGGGCCCATCATTGTGCCAGACGTGAAGCTCTCTATAGACTCTATCTCATTAAGCATCATAGCGACTATGAGGGAGTCACTGCCATTAGCCCCATTTAACAGAGGAGGAAACTGAGGACCAGAGAAGTTAAGCATCAGATCAAAGTCACACAGCAAGTAAGGAGCAGTACTGGGACTCAATCTTCAGTCTGTCTTAACTCCAAAGCCTGTGGTCTTTTGCTTTTGAGTAGAAAGGCCTACATTTTGCCAGGGTTGAGCCCTTAGACCACTCTCAACAAATCTGCCCAGCAATCCCCTCAGGGTCAGAGCCACAGCTAGGCCCAGTACTGGAGAGATACTGGAATTTTCCAGAGAGAGAGATCCTGAGTCTTCCTATCACTGGGGGAAAAAATCTGGACTTTCTATCTTCCATGTGATTTTTCTTACCTCTCTCTCACTGTTCCCTGGATACCCTGGGGTTAATGGCAAAGTAACCCGGGGGTGGGTGTCAGGCGGCTGCAGGGAGGAAGGGGCCGAAGGCAGCAGACGCACAAACCAGCAGCTGCCACACGGAACGAAGCTCTTAATAACGCAGGATTTTTCCAGCAGGTCTGTATGCTAATTAAACCTGCGCCTCACAGTCACTGCAACGCGAAGGGAGCCTCACCTGAAAGCCTGTAATTTGCCAACACCAAGGAGAACAGAAGCAAGTACTCGAACATTACCCACAACCACCGCTTTGGAATATTGATTAGCAAGAGACGAGACACATGCCAGCTTTCAACCCCTCGAACCCAATCAGAATCGATATTTCTCTCCTTGGAATGCAGAGGAGAAATCAACACCGATCTGGAAGCGTCAAGGGGCTGTGACATCCGCCAGCCCCGCTGTCCTGTTCTGCTTCCCTGAAAACGCTATCATAGGTGAAGATATAAAAATTACAGAACTTGTCAAAAGACATTATAAAGCCTCAGCCACACGTCCTGATGACTCACGCAATGACGGGTCTCCGGCATGCAGCCTGCAATTAGAGCCGCGCTGTGCTGAGTGTACACACGCGGCCCTGCGCCGAGGTTCCATAAAGAGTCCAGAGACTGCCCCCCAAATTGTGCTCACACAGGGAAGGCGACGAAAGGTCGCGAGCTCCCCCCGAGAGGTGAGAAGAAAACCTCAGAGCCTGGAAGAGCTTGGGGCCGTACAAAAGGGAAGTGGAGATTCAAAGACACAAATTGGAGGAGCCGAGACAGCAGGAATCGGGCAGTTACGGGAGGCGATCGTGGAAGCGGGGGGCACCGAGAGAACGATGCTTTGATCCCAGGCGGCGGCCGGATGCAGCTGCCGCGCTGTGGCAACACTGGCGTTCCCACCACGAACACGTCCCAAGATGCTACCGGGGACTGGGGAAGGGGACTCTGGCTCCCTGTCCAGCATTTCACTGGTAACAACAGTACCCCTGGGGCCCTCAAGACGGGGAGGGGACAAGGGCAAAAAACCCAAGCAGACCAGATGGCCCCCAATTCTGTTCTCATATCTTGACCCCATTTCTGGAGGGACAGGCAGAGACGAGGACAGCAGCAGAGGAGCCCACTGGATCCCCCAAGCCAAAGTCTGCCGGACTCCAGTCCTCCCAAGGGTGACAGTTAGGCATTCACTTCAGCAAGCGCCCACTGGCAAGTGGTTACGATTTCAGCCCCTGGAGTTAATCCTGGGTTCAAATCCTAGCTCTGTTATGTGTGGCCTTGGAGATGAGTTGCTTATACTCCCTGAGCCTCGGTCTCCCCCTGGATAAAATGACTCCCATCCTAAGGAAGTGTTAGGAAGCTCACAGCCTGGCACCCCATAAGGGCCCAATCGGTGCAGCAATTAGCGGTAAAGATGACCTTTGGGGCTGAGAACCGTTCCCGGCATCACAACTGTGGTTGGTTAAATCCATTCAAATAAACGTTGATGGTATATACAAAAACAAAAACAGAAGATGGCTCCCCTCCAGTGGCCTGGGACGTAGCCCTGGCTGTGCTCGTGTGACATCACCCCTGCTTGCTCCTGTCCTCCCAGCGGTGGAACCGTGTCTCCATCTCCCCTCCACCTGTCCCAGCACAGTTCAGAGCCTCATAAACGTCACCGGCCCAGCACAGGACAGCGGAGGGCACAGAGCCAGGAGCAAACCCTGGATGAGGGGCCGGGACAACTGATCCGCCTGCTGCCCACCCGATGCCTCCGTGCCCTAGGGGACGGGGGTCTTCAAAGACCCCGAGTGAAGCTGGCGCAGAAGTCACAGTCCCAGTGAAGGCACTGGGTGGGGTGACTGTCGCTGTCGTGAACAACACAAACAACAGCTCCTGACACTGGTAGAGGGACAGCCACGCGCTGTGTCTTTTCATCCTCTCAGTGTCCTTGTGGGACGGAAGCTGGTAGTTTTCCTACTTCACAGAGCAGGAAACAGGCACAGAGAAGTCAAACCGCCCGCCCTGCCTGGAGCCCCGGAGGAGGACACACCCCCCGCCCCCTGGACCCAGTGCTAACTTCACTGTCGGCACCAAGACTGGGGTCGGGTCCCCGGGGAATCGAAGGGTCTCCGGCTTTCTATTTTAGTCTCCTGGTCTAAGTCTCGCGCAGCTTTTGTCCCCTGTTTCCCTTTCAGCCCATTCACAGCCTCGGTGCAGAGTAAATCTTCCTGCTCTTGCAGATCTCACAGAACAACAAGGGAAGCAAAGGATTCTGAGACAGGTTTCCACGCCCCACTGGTCGAGGCCCTGAACCTGGCTGGCTATCCTGCATGTGGAGGGCCCTGGCTGGACCTCGGCCAAGTCTTGTAGCTGAGGAGGCCTGGAAAAAATGAGCCTGCATTTGGGAGTCAAGAGAAGGGCGTTGCAAGGTCAGGAGTCCACCGTGGTGGGAGGAGAGTGGCCAGTCTCACTCAGTTTCCTGCTTCCCTTCTAACTTTCCCAATCCAGTCTGTGCCATGCACTGTCCGCAGACCAGGATCGCCCCGCAGCCCAGGCCAGCAAGAATTCCCAGCCTAGCACCTCAGCTTAGGCCTCTGGATGCTCATGGAACCAGGCCTAAGGTCTTGGAAGGGCTGGAAGGACCTTCAGACACCTCTGGGTTTAGCAATTTTAAGATCAAGGTATTTTATTGTCCTTCAACAAATTCTTGCATGCCAACTGTGTGCCAGGCTCCAGGGATAGAGGGACGATTAGATGGGCATAGACCTCGACGAGGAGCTTATGGGACTGAGCAGGGGCTCTGGCCAAATCCTGGGGAAATCAGGATGTTTGCTTTCTGTCCGGGTCACCTGCTTTCAATAAGATAGTCACTCCATAATGGTCTATGTGCTGGACAGGTGACATGGGGACGGGACAGGAAAAGAGCTGATGGGGCAGGGGAAGCTGGAAGGGAGTCCCAGGCAGAGGGAACAGCACGTGCAAGGGCAGGGAGATGGGAGAGAGCCAGCAAGTTTGAGAAACAGAAATACATTTCCCAGGGCTGTCATAACAAAGTACCGCTAAGTAGGTGGCTTAGAGCCACAGAACCTTATCCTCTTGCAGCTCTGGAGGCTCTAAGTCTGAAATTAAGGTGTGGGCAGGGCCGCGCTCCCTCTGAAGGGCCTAAGGGAGAATCTCTCCTGGCCTCTTTCAGCTTCTAGTAGTTGGCAACAATCCTTGGCATTCCTTGGCTGGTGGCTGCATCACTCTAGTCTATGGCTCTGTGTGTCTTCATATGGCCTTCTTATAAGGACATTAGACCTTTGATGAGGACCCACTCTAGTCCTGTCATCTTAACTTGACTAGTTACATCTGCCAACATCCTGTTTCCAAATAAGGTCATGTTCTGTGGTTCCGGATGGACATGAATTTGTGGGGGGCATGGTTCAACCCAGGACAGGCGGGATGGCTCCAGAGCAAGGGGGAGGGTGGCTCTGGAAGCATTGTTATTATTCAGGTAAAGGAGACCAGACATCTCTCTGGCTTTGGCAGGGTTCCCTGGCCAGAAGGGTGTTTGTCGTTTGCAACTTCCAGGCTCCCGCAAGGGGGGAAGGCCACCACAGCAGCAGATGGCAGAGATGGGGGAGGAGGGATACTAGGAGAAGCCAGGGTGCAAAGATCTTCTTCTAAAATATACCAAAGCAGGAAGATCTGTCATGCCTGCTAAGCAGATGTGTTGTAGATTCTATTAAAAGCACAAATGAACTTTAGAAGACAGGTCCTAATAAGCAATTCTAATTATCATCTTCATTAGCTACTCCAGTCCCAGGGCGATCTATTTTCATACTGGGAAGCGCCGTATCCACATTTCTCTGGAAATGTCTGTTCCTCTTGGCACCTCCAGACGTGGTGTTTGGTGTTGAGAAAGACGTCGCTGACCTTGGGCAGGGGCAGAGGCAGAAGGCTCCCGTTCCGCCCTTGCCTGCATCTTGCATTTGCTGTCGACTAGCTAGCTTCCTGTTGCATATGTCGATCCATTTTGGAGGGGAAACGATCTCATTGAAGAAATAGCACCAGGGGTTTGCTATTCAGTCTGTCAAGCAATACGTGTGCCTAGCACGGTGTCGGGTAACGTTAACAGCAGTTTACACGGAACATTCACATGGTGGGGCTTGGTCTGAGTCTTTTCCATGCAGTAACTCATTTGCATCTCCCCGCATCACAACTACCTTTCGGGTTGGGCGTTATTATTATCCCATTTCACACACGGGAGGACTGAGGTCCAGAGAAGTGACAGCCAGAGAGTGGTGCAGCTGATCCATTGCCCTCAGCAATCTGAATTCAGAGCCCATCCTTTGGATGCAACACTGTGCAGCCTGCCAGATGTCGCCAGATGCTGTGAGGGGTTAATAAAAAACCAAGTTCACCTGCTACCTGAATTCCGCCATCGTTTCTGTCTCAAGGGGCTATAACACCCCCCCTCTTTTATACTCCCTTGGCAAGTCCCATTTGGGAACCACTGCCCAAACAGTCCCTCGACACTGTATTTTCAGCTTTTCTCACTTCTCAGTAGTAACAGCTCCTGAAGTTTAACATCCGCCTGTAAAGGAAGAGTTCAGCTGTCCTGACACTTCCTTAAAGCCCGGGGCTTGTTGAGGGGGTAGGATCCCCCCTCGCTGAGCTCCCTGGGATGGGAAGATTCAGCCCTCACTGAGTCTAGCTGATTTTTCTTGTCTTGACCTATGCCTGGCTCATAACAGCCTCTCAGTAATGGCCTCCAGGCTGGATGAAGGAATGAAATCATGAGTGAAGGAATGAATGAATAACCTGGCTACCTCTCCACTTCCCCCTTCATGATCTGGCTCTGTGGGACTATTTCCTGCTCCCAGACACCCTGCAGGCACTCGGAATCTCTGGACCTTTTCCTGTTCAGTCCCATCTGCCTGAAATGCCTGTACCCCTGCTCCTACTCACAAACTCCTATTCATCCTTCAAGGACCAGTTCAAATTACACCCTCCCCCCCATTCTCCTTAAATTTCCTCTGAAATGAACTCCTCAGCTGAGTTAATTATTCCTTCTCCTGAGTTCTCAAGGCTCTCTGCATGTACACAGCAAATGCCATCATTGAATTTGGATGGCATAATGGTTATTGCCACATCTGTTTCTTTCTTGGACAAGTGCAACACCCAAGGTTAGGAATTGAATCTGATTCATCTCTGATCCCCCAAACTGAGTGTTTCAATAGTCTTTGAAAACTAAACAGAAAATCCGAGCTTTGCTTCCTGGCTGAGTAGAAGGTAGGTAAGGTCTGCTGGGCCCGGCTCTGCACTTCTGCTCAAAGCTGTCTTTGAGACACAGAGACACTTGTTTTCTGGAACATTCTAGGTGAGGACAGAGGTGTCTTCATTCACATCTCATCCCCCAACACAGCAGAGACCCAATATCCCCCTGGGGAACAGGATGTCTGCTGCCCAGGTGGGGTCTATTTGCCACGCTGAAGGAGGCATCTCTCCCTTTTTGGATCACTCAGTGGTACCTGAGACACCCCTCTATCCATTCGTGGGGCGGTGCCTGTGGCTGGTCACTGGATCCCAGACATGGGCAGACCCGGGGGAACAACATGGCACTCCAGGTGTCTCCTAACGTGGTTCCAAGACAGACCTAATCCTCAAAGGAAGCACTCACCTCCTACCGCGCAAAGAGAGAGAGGGACACAAAGCCCCAGCCACGAAAACGTCTCATCGTGGCGTGAGTGGAAGCACAGGACCGACAGAACCCTAAGACCAAATCTCAGCTCTGTCTTTCCTCAGCTTTGCAGATAACTTCTCTTCCCTCATCTGTAAAATGCATACGACATAGTACTTGTCTCAGTGTTTTCATGAGCATTAAATGAGACACTATATGCAAGGGCAATAATGAAAATCACTAATAATCAATAAGGCCCACGCACTGTGCCAGTGATAAATATCTGGTTAAGTTGGCCCTGTGTCCTGGTTTGCAAAGCTGAGTATATCCGGAATATTTATGGAGAGCTCAGACAGTGTCGGTGTATGACGAGCACAAGACAAATGACAGATCCTGTGGTCATCACTGCTGCGCCCTTACTGACCCAAAGCTCCCAGGTCACCATTTGTCAGACTGGCTGCTCACATCCTAGGCAGACTCTGGGATGCTGGTTTTAAAGACTGGTTTAAATCGTCTTCACTCCCTACTGATTTTTGCTGCTGTCAGTGGGTAGCCTCCCCCGATGTGACTAATCTCTCTCTGTCCCCAGGCTGGGGGTTCAAAGGCACCACTGGCAAAAATCAATCCAAAGCAATTAAATCCCTACCAGGTCTGATTGGAACAGGAGCTCAATTGATTGCATGTGCATTGGGATGGGAACCCTTGCTGGCCTCAGCTCCGAAGCACCCTGAGACTGCACCCCAAGACACCTCTTCTCAGACTCGACACTCCCACACATGACACCCCTAAACTCCTCCTTGCAGAAAGCCTTCTGCAGATAGACAACTGAAAGGCTAGTTACTCACTTCCTCTTCTGGGTCCCCCAGCACTTGATTCATACATTCATTACAGCAATTGTCAAGTTGTGTTTTAATTATGATTTCAGATCTGGGCGAATCTCACTCTATTGTTAGATCCTTGAGAGGAGAGACGGTCTCTTATTTATATTCATACCTTCTTCCTTCACGTGTCCAGCACACACTGTAGGCACCAGTGTCACTCAAGATTTTCAGTTACCAATGAGCAATAGCACAACACAAACTGCTTTAAATAACATCATTGGCTTGCATAACTAGGAAGTCCAAGGGCAGTTCTACATTCAGATAGAGCTTGGCCAAGGATCTCAAATGATACCACCGGTCCCCCATTTCTCCCTCTCAGCGTTACTTGGCACCCCTTGCTCTGCGTTGGTTCCCTGCTCAGATGGACTCTCTCCTCTTGGTGGCAAAGTGGCTGCCAGCAGCTCCAGCCTCACATTCTCCCTTGTTCAAGGTCAAGGGGTAAGCATGCATCTCTTGCCCAAGGGTCACAGGAAAAGTCTCATTACGTCTCTAGCTCTGCCTGGGTCAAGTGCTCACCTTGAACAATCAGTGTGGCCTGCGGACTATAATGCTTGGGACTGAAGCCCAAGCCCAGCCCTGGAGCGAAGCTGGCCTGGACTAAACAGAGTGGGGAGGGGTGGTTCCCTGGAAGGAAATCGGAGTGAGGGATGGTGAGTGCACAGAACAGAGCAAAGGTCTACTTAAGCATTCAGTGAACAAAGTAACACACATCAGGGTGGGAACAGGATCCTGCAGGAGCATCCCCTTATGTCTCCACGACATCATCCCATTGTTGCTCCTGCCTCTGCTCTTTCTATTATCCTAGGAGCACGATTCTGCCTTCGGTTTCTCCTTCCTTTCCTTCTCACAGGGAGGGCTTTGCGAGTCACGTGCACTAAGGAAGGAGAGCTGAGTGAAGGCGAAACAACCCTCTTGGCAACTTGAATCTGCTAAGAAGTAATTGTTTTCATGACCAACCCCGTGCAACATGCAGACAGATGCTTCATTAACTAGATCCAGCTCCTTCCAATAACTTATTTTAGGTGTGCTGAGGAAAGATTTTATATTTTCAGTTGATAAACTTTGTTTTGCCTAGATCTATTCTGAAAACACGATTAAACTCAACTTAGCATATGAGTGTGTTGAGTACAAAACATACTATGTATACGTGTGCAGTGTGTACGTGTGTGTGTCTAAACTGCTTGTTAAACACCTATTTTCTTTCAAATGTCCATGAAATATTTACAAAATTTGACTATATCCTGGACCACAGAGAAAATCTCAATACATTCCAGAAAAAAGTCCATAGGCCTCCAGCTCTGACCACAATGCCAGAAAGAGGAAGTGTTTCAAAAAGGCATATCCCGGTCCCTTGGTATGGGACCTTTTCATGGTCTCTCAGCCCAGGAAGCAGAGGTCCTGCTCTCGTTTGAGGTGGCAGCTGAGAACACCACGATGTTTTCCTTCACCTAGCTTGGTGCAGGATTCTGTGGGGAGAAATATTCAGGTGAGGCTTCATGGCAGGACGGCCCCACCGCCAAATCCTAATCTCTTCTGACATGAGAGAGCTAAGGAGAAATAGTGGTAACAGAAGAGAAATAGTTGGAGTGTTTTAGACACTCAGAAGAGCCTGGAAGGGCTCTGTGTGCCCTCTGTATTAGCACGAGTGACTGCTGATCATGGTGGTGACAGAGAAAAGACAGTGACACACAAGGGCTTTTGATATCGGGCTCACCTGATGGCTTAAAATACCAGCAGGACGTTCTAATCAGATTCAGAGGAGGTGAGTGATGATCAGATCGGAGATCGGATCAGGGTTAAATTCAGCAGCGAATGAAAGAAGTTAAACATTAGGAAGAGCTATACCTCACCTCCACTTCTCAGAAAGGAGTTGAGCTGGATTTTCAAAAATGCATGTAGATAGTGGTGAAGAGCCCGGAATTTAGGGTCCAAAAGGATTAGATTTAAATCCTGGCTCTGCCGCCTCCTTCTGCGTGACTGTGGGCAAGCCATCTGCCGCGGATTTCCTACCTGTCAAATGGGGGTCGTAACAGTGCCCAACGTCTTAGGCTGCTGGAGGACAGTACGAGCCAATGCATGGAACGTGCTTGGTTTAGAACCTGCACTAAGAAGTTACTAGAGCTGGCCTGGAAATTTGCTTCCGGGCATCCTAGCGACCACAGCCAAAAATAAGCTGAAAATAAATCAATTACTTAGAATTACAGTTCTTATTACAGGGAGGACTCGAGAAATATTATCTCAGGGATCTTCATAGGATGCCCACGATGAGAGACAGAGGTCAACGTCTTCGGAGATGTCTCTCCGGTAAATTCACCGGGCAGTTCCAGGGCCTGTTCTGTCAGCACGAGCCAGGGGAGAGAGAATGCAAACGCGGGCATTGGGGTATGTTTCAACCCTTCTCCAAATCTGTATCCTTTTTAAGTACGTTGTCTTCAGTTCTAGTCAACGTTGTCAATACTTAGTTGTTTTCAGGAAGATCTGTTTTTAAGGGAGAAGCAGAATCGAATTGGATACTTGCACACGAATGTTCACAGCAGCATTATTCGCACTAGCCAAAAAGGGGAAAATGACCCAAACGCCCATCAGCTAATGAAAGGGTAAACAGCACGTGGTATACATCCATACGATGCAACATTATTCAGTCATAAGAAAAGGAATGAAGCAGTGATACATGCTACAACAGGGGTAAACCCTGAAAACATTACGCTGAGTGAAAGACGCCAGTCACAAAACACCAATATTGTGTGATTCCATTTACGGGAAATTCTATGGAGATGGAAAGGAGACTGTGGTTGCCTCCCACTCCCCGAGAAGTGGGTGGAGGATGGGAAATGACTATTCATGGCTATGGAGCTTCTTTTGGGGGTGATGAAAATGCCCCAAAATTGATTGTGGTGATGGTTGCACAACTCCGTGAATATGCTAAAAACCACTGACTTGTACACTTTACATGGGTGACTCGCACAGTACGTGAACTACATCTCAAGAAAGCTGTTACATAAAGAAAAAAACAGTGGGCCGCTCTTGCAGTCAGCCAGGCTTAAGGGAGGGTGTGCAGGTGCCTTGACTCTGAATTAAAATAGCCATCAAACTGGTACTAACTGATCAACACTAGGGTGATCACATGGCAGAAATACTCTCTAGGGATTAGGGAGACGGGGGGAGGGGTGAATCCACAACTAAAGGACACGGGGAGCACTGTAGGGGGGAAGGGCATGCCTTTAACCCGCACTTGGGTGAGGCAAAGACAAAGTGTAACCATAATGTTTGTA
>RJWJ010033521.1:0-17872 GCA_004363605.1 Indri indri | reverse complement strand
GGCATCCCCACTTGGATGTCTAATAGATACCTCACCCTTAACGTGTCTGAAAACAAACTTTTGACGTTCTAACTCCCCTCTCCAGCCCACGTTGTCCCCATAGCCTTCTTCACCTCTGTAAATGGCAATTCCATTATCCATTTTCTCAAGCTGAAGACCTGGGGATCATCCTTAAATAATATCTAATTCTTATTCACATTCAATCTATCAAAAAATCCTGTTTTCCCTACCTTCCAAAAGACTTACCATCTGCCCATTTCTCACCCTCTCCAGTTTTACCTGCCTGGTCAAAGCTACCATCTTCCCTCTCCTGGATTATTGAAATAGTCTCCCGACTAATCCTCCTACTCCAGTCTTTGCCCTCCTCTGTGATATTTTCTGGGGAAGCTAGAGTGATGATTTTTAAATCAACAAGTTATGTCCTCTGTCCTTCTCTGCTCAGAAACTCCAGTGGCTTCTCTTTCTGTCAGAGGAGAAGCTGAAGTTCTTCCCAAGACCAACAAGACCCTCTGTGATCTGGCCCTGGCCACCTCTCAGGCCTCATGTCCTAAGACTCTCCCACCAGCTCACTCTGCTTTAGCCACGTCAGCTCCTTGAATTCCTTTAACATGTTAAGTACATTCTACGTCAGGGCCTTTGCACTTTCTATTCCTCTTCTGGGATGGTTTCCCCAAAGATATTCAAATAGACCACTCCGGCAGTTCATTTATCTCTCTGTTCAATAGGGTTCTATCAGCAGGGCTCTCCTTGACCATTCTATCTGAAATGTCAGCCCACATTCTTCCATCCCTTTATCATAAGTTCTCTTTATATTACCACTTGAGTTGCTACACATGTATTTAATTGTCTACTTCCCCTCCCTCTAGAGTACCACCTCCATTAGAGCAAGGACTTTGTTTTGTTTTTACACTTTGTTCCAGCACCTAGATAAGCCCCAGTCATAGAGCAGCCACTCAGTAAAGATCTGTGGAAGGAAGAAATGAAGAAGGGAATTTTAATCCAATAAGTACTACATATGCTGGTGTGCACGGAATAATGTGAAAGCACAGAGAAGAGACACAGAGCCAACCTGAGAGGTACAGATAGACTTCCTGAAGGAGGTAATGTCCCAGCTGCTTCTTTAAGAATAAAATACTACTCATCCAGGTGTATACATGTAGGAAAAGCCGTCTTAACAGAAGGAGTGTCTTCCACAATCACCCAGAAATCAATATAAATTAGAGAAATCAGCATTCTGAATATTTTACAATGTCAGGTCTAATTAATGTTACTTAGTTAGTTTCGGGGAAGCAGATCCCATGGAAGATGGAAGTCCTAAGGCACATAGAATCCTATCAAAGACGCATGGACTCCCAACAAGGTCCCACTCAGGTGGTGAGGGAAAGTGGGGTGTGTCCTGCAGGTAGAAGAGCTTCAAATTGAGTTCTCAAAGGGAGAAAGAGTTGCAGATGACTTCCTTGAGTGTAACTTCCTATGTGTTTTATTGTACACAGAAAGTGCCAAGCAAATGAGAAGTGTCATCTGGAAGTTGTTACAGGAGAAAGGGAGGAAAAGAAAGATGTCTAAGGGTATAGCCCCTCTAGGTTAAGAAGGAGGATTTGCAGAAGAGACAACACTGTCCAGGGTATTTAAGAAAGGGAATATGCCTCCGAATGGGATACTGCCACTAAAGGACTGCAAGGGGACAGAGGGTCTGGGTCTGTCCTTCTCAGGGAAATCCATATCCAAGGGTGGCTGAAACACCAGCTTCTTATTACCTGGAACACAGCCTGGGTAGCTTCTCACCCAGTCATAAGACTCTTCTCTCATGACAACTGATCTAGTGCCTACCTCCTTCCCTAAATCAGAGCTATTCTTTTGCTCTCACTCTGTGTCCTTCAAACTTTGTAAACTTCACATATGCTCATTACTGGAACTAGCAGGAATTTCAGAATGCTCACACAAACAAGCCACGACACTTTACATCCATGTACAGAATATTCATATTATTTAAGAGACTAATTTTAAAGGTATAAGAGAAAACCGAGAGCCAGGAAAATAAAGAATTTCTCTCCAACACATAACAATTAATAAGGCTAGTGCAGTGCAGTGAAGATCTTCTAAGGAGCTAAGAAATGCTTCGTCACATAGAGGCTCCAGCTTTGTGTGACTAGCTCTGTTCTGAATAAGGATGATTAATAAGTAAAAAATATCAAGAGAGTTCCATTTTACTAAATAAATCAGAGATTTGAAATCAAGTCAGCCTGCCTGAAAGATTTTTAAATGCACACTATCGAGAACACTCAGACATGTTGATATATTTACCAAGGAGTCGGCAAAAGCCACGCTCAATCAATGAACCCCTCATTTGGTTAATTACACAACCTGTCCAAATGCCACATTTTACTCTTATCTGTTCTCTTTCGACAACAAGCACAGCTGAGATAGTAAAGTATAGAAACATTTCTCTTTACCTCTGTTGCTTCCCGGTGGTGAAGTGGACAGTTCAGCAGGTTAGACTGGAGCTGTGTCAATCAAAAGGAAACATAAAGCCTTCACTTTTTGCTCCTCCCTTTCTCCTTGTGTCCACAGTGACTCAACTCTCCACCTTCTGGGTGGAAAGTACCACCCTGAAGAGGAAGTCCTTCTACAGGCTGAGAGCTGCTTTAAATCCCCAGAGACTCTCAGAAGGTCTAGTGCTTTCTGGAGAAGCACCCAACTCTTAACCTCCTTCTGCTTTAATGATGGGGAAACATCAACAAGTGTAGCCTCTATTCAAGAAAAACAAGCTGTCTTTCTGAATAGAATAACATCAATCCATCACGTTGGCAGTGCCATGTCCAAAATCCCAGGGATCGCCAGTGTCAGTGTACATGGTACAAAGCTACTCAACAGGAAAGGTCCCAGTTGTGACAGAGGCTTCCTGTCCTGAGGCAAATTCATTCCAAGATCCTCTGGGCTGTCCTGCATGGAGCATGTGTTTTTAGGTAGAGCTTCAACAACCTACTGGCAGGTAAATCCTGTCCCATTAAAAAGAACACAAGAATGTGCTCAAGCAGGAGTGATTCTATGGTTTCAGTTCAAAAGCTTGGTAGGAGCAACAAGTCACTCCAACCTAAAGTGAGTTCAGAGGTATGATTCAGGAGTGAGGAAGAAAAAATATAGATTAGAAGTAAAGGTGAGAGCTGGAAACAGGAAATGTTTGAGGTGTGCAGTAGCCAGAATCAGCACCATGAGAAAAGCCCAGCTTCCCAAAGGCTGGTCTTGACTGTGCAATACACAGCCCAGGTCCCCAGCTTGACACTACTGCCAACCTTAACCTATCATGGCAGCCTGAACTGCACTTGTGACAGGAGAAAGTTCTTATGGCTGGTCATTTGCTCATCATCCTCAGCATGCAATATGTCTTTTCTTATCAAAAACTAAACCTTCTACTATTTAAGACAGGAGAACCAGAAAGCTTGGTCTAACATTATGGTTCTAATACCCATTTTGCCTACAAGGTCATCATAAAGATAATTGTACTCATGACCAACCACACAGAAATAGAAGGGGTCCCAAATCTGTCCAGTCTTGTTTTACTCATAGCAAGTGTTTTCTGACATGAACCAAGCCCAGCTGGGGGCTTCCATGGCTTGGGAGCCTCGTCCACCATTAGGGCTGATCTTCTACCTTTCATCTCCCTTGAGATCCTATGAGAAAAAGACTGTATTTCTTAGCTTTCTTTATGTCTAAGCATTAGGCTTATCAAAGAAGGTCTTTTTAAGTCTTGGATCTAGATAGTATATCCTTGTTATTTTCCCTATTAGAGAGGAAGTACTCATTTCTGATCTTTCTTTCCAGGTGGAAGGACATCTATTAACATAACCCTCTTTACCTCTCTTTACCCTCCATTCCCTCCTCCCTTAGGGTCTTAGCCTGGATTCCCTGAAAGCAGAGCCTTAGACAAAGTCTCACATGCATTTAGTTTATTTGGGAAGTGGTCTCAGGAAATAAAAGGAGGAGAGAAAGAGGAATGGAACAGGGAAGGAGGGAAAACTAATACGCTGGTGGTTATCAAGTTGGCCACTGGCAAACAAAATGTATCTCAGACTGTTTACCCAGAGGAAAAATGATAAAAACAAGTATCTACTAGCTTTCATCCCCACTGGTCAAGGAGGACCCCATGGGTGTTAACTCACATTGCACTTGTGTGAGTGTCAAGTGTGCACGTCACACACCAAAGCATCAGAAAAGTCCTAAAGCTCTTATAGAAGCAAGATGTGAGGGGAGGTGCTGTGAAGTTGCAATGTACAACATTATTTAAAGCCTGTGCAGAATGGGTAGGCTCTGCAGCAGCTAGATTAAGAGGTAGAGTGATGGAATTTGAAGTGGCTCACAAGAGGTGTCTAGCACATCAGTCTATGACATAGCCTATTGGTGGGTTTGGAGAGGAGTTTCTCTCCAGTTTCCTTTTGACAGAGCCAGGTGTCCAAAGGGAGTTCACATTTTCATCTATTTCTCCTGCCCTAAGTTTTCGCAGCTCAACGTTGAAATTCTAGTAATCCAGAGAGTGGGTTATACACCTGTCTGATTCTGAGGATCAATTCTGAGGACAGTGAGCACGGGCGGGAGAGCAGAGTGCAGACTGGGTTTCTGGCCCCAGCTACTCCCTAGTCTTGGGCAGGACACCACCTGCACCACCTGTGACTGATGGCCCTTGTCAGAAGTTAAGGGTGGAGAATTTCGAGGAAGAACCTTGAGGCAGCCAGGAGACATAAGTGATCTTAGTAGAAGTCACTTTAGTGGTGTGCTGCGGGAAGAATCTAGGCTGCAATGCATTGTAGAACACACCAGAGAAGATCACACTCTTTCTCGGAGCTTGGCAGTAAAGCTAAGTTGGGACATAAGATGATGTTAGAGGAAGAAAAGTTGAAGAATTTTATTAAGTGCAACTTTGCCCTATTCTGACAGGGAAAACCAATGGATGATGCGTGTTCACAACCTCAGCCCCTCCCCTGCCTTCTCTCACCAGAGCTGATCAGTCAAAATTCACAAAAGGTTGATATGCATATGGAAGGGAGAATCAAAAAGATTTACTGTGGTATTGAGAGATTCTGGTGGGAATTTTTTTTAAAAGAATAGAATTGGACAAAGAGGAATCTGTTTAGACAGAGTTAGTTGTTCTTGGGAGCTTGGAACAGGAGTGGAGGTGCAGAGGACTCTGGGAGCACCTACCCTATGTGCAAGAGAAAGAAAGGGATAGAGAATGATGACATCTGGGAGTTTTTATTTGCATTGTAAATGTCATCTTTCTTTGTAGATGTGCCAGATTTATCAAATAAAGATATAAGATGCTCAGTTAAATTTGAATTTCAGACAAACAATGAATGCTTTTGTAAGTGTATCTCAAATATTGTATGGGACATGTTTATATTAAAAAATGTATTCATTGTTTATCCAAAATTTGAATTTAACTGGATGTTCTGTATTTTACCTAGGAACCCTTTGCTCTTGGCATTTTCTTGAGAAACCACAGCAAGTACTTAGATTTACTTACATTCCTTTGAACCAGACACAAGAATTAAGAAAAATCCATAAGACTGTTCAGTATTGAGCTGGGTGCTAAATTTAAATATATGCTGAAGGGAAGAAAAAAATGGACCACAAATGGCCACTGTTACAGGAAAGAGAAGGGACAATGGATGGGGAAAATCTACCTAAAGAGATGTAAGACGTAAAACACAATGCAGGTGGAAGAACCAACTTTACACAAAATGAGAGACAGCCCTTCCCAAACATAAAAACATAAGAATAGAGTAGAGAAGGATGGATATATATTTAAATAAATTTGCACATATGAGAGTTAGAAGTTGTGCCTAGATTGTTAAGTCCTTACGGACAGGGACAATGTTTTTTGCTAAATGCTTGATATTTAGTAAGCACTCAAAACCCATTTGTTAAACTAAACTGATCATCTTTTTGTGGGGGGCAGGGTGTGCTTCACGTTGGGATGAGGCAAGAAGAGGTAAAGGTTTGGATAGCAATTTGGAGAAAATGGAGACGGGACCGATCAAGAACATGCAAAAGGCTTCCTCACTGACTCCAGCAGAGACTGGAGCCACATATTATCAGTAACATAAAGTGAGAAGGCTATGCCAACAAGTGCATCCTGCTGTGATTGGCAAAGTTCCACCCGCCAGTCTTTCCAGATCCTTGGAATGTGATCCTTACAATCAAATTCCATTTTTTGCAAAAGGTTCACAAGTTTTCTGACAGAATGTTTTAAAAAAGACAGTACTTTTTCAATAAGACATTGTAACTTTTACTTTCTCAGACATAAAGCGATTCTTCCAAAAGAAGTTGCGTCGTGTGAAAATCAAGGATTTTAAAAACAACACCCAGAGTACTTTCCATTCAGTTAGACAACTCTTGACAAAGACCCAGATATGAAATAGAATGGAAAGTGTGAAGCACAGACCCTAGAAAAATAATCAACAATGCTGCTCTTTTATTTCCAGGAGGTACAGAGAGTCGTTCAACTATAATGAGCAATTCTAAGTCCTAGAAGGGCAGAAACTTTAAGCTTTAGTCTATACACTTGAAAAATTTTACTCCGGTGAGTCAAGAAGAATCTATTACTTGAAACGTAAACTAAAAGAGAACTGATATTTAAAAAAAAATCCTATAAAACTCATCAAACAACCCTATTAAGAAACTAAGCAAGCCACAGGCTGGGAGAAAATATTCACCTTGCAGACACAAAGAAGTGCTTGTATATAGAACACACAAAGAACTGCAACTCAAAAAGTTAAATATAAATAAGAAGGCAAAACCTTTGTGCAGGCACATCATTAAAGAATATATATGAATGGCCAAGAAACACATTACAAAGTATTCAACATCATTAGTCGTCAAAGAAGTGCAAATTAAAAACACAAAGACATTCCACTTCACACCCATTAGAATGAGTAATTAAGAAAGATTGACTATACCAAATGTTTATGAAGCTGTGGGGCAAACAGAACTCCTGTTCTATAATGCTCAACCACGTTGGGAAAACTGCTAGATTCATAAAAAGTGAAACATATCCTACCTACTATGTATTAATAGCAATCCCTCCAAAGTATTTATCCAAGAGAAATGAAAATATATCCACAATAAGCCTTGTACAAAAATGTTAGTAGTAACTTTAAACATAAGAGCCACATGCTGGATGTTCATCAAGAAGAAAAAGCATAAAAATCCTATGTTTCATCTATACACAGAATTAAAAAGGAGTAAACTACTGACACACAACATAAATGAATCTCAAAAGCATCACACTGAGTGAAAGAAGCCAGGCATGAAAAAAGCACAAAATTTTTAGCAAAACTTATATATGATAATGAAAATCAGGCCAGTGGTTATTGCTATTGGGGGAGGATTGACTGTAAAGAGACAGAAGAAACTTTCTGGAGCAATAGAAATGTTCCATTTCTTGAAAGGGGTGGGATTACATGTGTGCATGCATTAGTCAAAACTCACTGAACTGATTTGAGCATTTCACTATATGTAAGTTATAAGTCAATAATGGTGTTTTATTTTTAATTAAACTTTTTATTTTGAGATATTTATAGATTCACTCCCATGCAGTTGTAAGAATTAATACAGAAATCCTGTGTACCCTTTAGCCAGTTTCTCACAATGGTAACATCTTGCAAAATCATAGTCCAATGTCACAGCCAGGATACTGACATTAACAAAGTCAAGATACAGAATCTATCCATCACCCCAAGGATTTCTCATGCTACCCTTTATAGCTGCACTTACCGCACCCTAACCCCATCCTTAAACGTTGGCATCCACTGATGTGTTCCACATTTTTAATTTTGTCCTTTCAATAGTGTCAAATAAATGGAATTATACTGTATGTAATATTTTAGGATTGATTTTTTTTTTAGTAAGCATAATTTTCTGGAGATTCATTCGGGTTGTTCATTTGTCAACAGTTCCTGCTTTTATATTTCTGAGTAGTATTCCGTGATATGGATATACCACAGTATGTTTAACCAGTTACTGGACAAAGCATGTATGGGTTGTTTACAGTTTATGGATATTACAGATAAAGCTGGGTCATACAGTAATTGCACTTTTAGTTGTTATCTTTTAAGACACTGCCAAACCATTTTTTAAGAGTCACTGCACAATATTATATTCCATGAGTGGTGTGTGGGTGATCAAGTTCTCTCCATTCTTGCCAGCACTACTTTTAATTTTGCTCATTCTGATAGGTAGGCACTAATGTCTAATGATAACTTTAGTTTGCATTTTCTGATGGACAATGACATCTTTTCATGTGCTTATTTGCTATTTGTATATTCTTTTCTGTGAAATGTCTCTTCCTAGTTTTTACCCATTCTCTACTGGGATTGTTTGTTTTATAATGTTGAGTTTTGCAATATCTTTATATAGTCTAGTAACTAGTCCTTTGTTGGATACCTTGTCTTTTCATCCTCTTCACAAAGTCTTCCACAGAACAAAGGTTTTTAATTTCAATGAAGTCCGATTTGTAGTTTTTTCCTTTTAGGAATTATGCTTTTGCTTTCAAGTCTAAGAACTCTTTCCCTAACTCTGGATCCCAGATATTTTCTCCTGTCATTTCTCTAAAAGTTTTATAGTTTTACATTTACATTTAAGACTGTGATATAGTTTGAGTTAATTTGCAGGAGGGGGGGAATATTCGTTTGTTTGTTTTGTGTATGGATGTCTAATTTCTTCAGTACAATTTGTTGAGAAGGCTATCCTCCTCCTCCTCCCCTCCCTGCCCCACTCCCCATTGAGTTGCTTTTGCACCTTTGTTAAAAATCTGCTGAGTATATTTGTGTGGGTCTATTTCTGTGTTTTCTATTTTGTTCTATTGACTTGTGTGACAATTGTTTTGCCGATACCACGCAGTCTTGATTATTGCTTGGATCTTTATTATTTCCTTCCTTCTGGTAACTTTAGTCTTAGTTTTTAATTCCTTTTCTACTTCCATGAGGTATAAGAGCAGGTTATTTGAGATCTTTCTTCTTTTTTAATGTAGGTATTTATTGCTTATTGCTATAAACTTCCCTCTTAATACTACTTTTTCTGAAAACTATAAATATTGGCATGTTGCATCTTCATTTTCACTTGTCTCAAATTTTCAGTATCCCTTTTAATTTCTTCTTAGACCCATAGATTGTTCAGGAGTATGTTATTTAATTTCCATTTACTTGTGATTTTCCAAAATTTCTCCTTTTATTGACTTCTAGTTTTATATCTGAAGAGAAACGTCACCAGAAGAAGATACACGAATGGAAAATAAGCACATGAAAATATGCTCAATATTATGCCCTTAGCAAATTGCAAATTAAGGCAACATGAGATACCATTACGCTTCTATTAGAATGGCTAAAATTCAAAGCACTGATAACACCAAATGCTACTGAGGATATGGAGCAACAAGAACTCTCACTCATTTTGGGGAGAATGCAAAATGGTACCGGCATTTTGGAAGACAGTTTGGCAATTTCTTAACAACTCTAAACATAGTCTTATACCATGCAATCCAGCAATTGTACTCCCAGGTTCTTACTCAAAAAAGTTGCAATTTATGTCCACACAAATACCTGCACACAGGCGTTTATAAGAAGATTTATTCATAATTGTCAAAAATTGGATGCAACAACAATATCCTTTAATAAGTGAATCAATAAATAAACTGTAGTACATCTGTACAATGGAATATTATTCAGAACTTTAAAAAATCAGCTATCAAGCTATGAAAAGACATGGAGGAAGCTTAAATGCATATTGTTAAGTGAAAGAAGATAATCTGAGAAGGCTACATACTGTGTGATTCAAACTATGTAATATTTTGGAAAAGGCAAAACTATAGAGACAGTGAAAAGATCAGCGGTTGCCAGGGGTTCAAGGTGTCAACCTTAAAAAAAAAAAAAAAGACACTAGAGAAAATCATCTCTAAATATGTTGAGTTTACTCAGGAATAGAGATAAGGATTATAACCCAGAAGGCATGAAATGGTGAGCCACTGGTATATTCTGTGAGGGAAGGGTAACCGAATCTTTTATTAGCAAAAAGAGATTTACATAAACTGCTTAGAAACAGAGTTCATTGAGTTGAGAGGTTCAAAGCCAGAGTTTTTAGTTCATTGCTGGGCAACTGTTCTTCTGAGAACATCTTATCTGAACTACTGTCCTAAAGAATGTCTAGTGACAAACCTTATCAAAGCAAGAGATGCCTGACCATTTTTAGAAAGTCCTTGAAAACAGTTCTCATCACAAACATGGACTTTTCTGGCCCCACTTTGTCTGGATCTTACAAAAGTGATTTCATCATGGTATCTGCCACTTTCACAAAGGAATAGAGGAGGATTGGCAAGGGATAAATAGGTAAAGCACAGGGGATATTTAGGGCAGTGAAATTATTCTGTATGACACTATAATGTTGGAGACATGCCATTACACATCTGTCAAAGCCCATAGAACTGTATAGCACAAAGAGTGAATTTAATGTAAGTTATGGACTTTAGTTAATAATGATGTATCAATATCAGTTCATCAAATGTAACAAATATACCACAATAATGTAATATGTTAATAATAGAAGCAATCATGGTGGGGACAGGAGATAGGATAAATGGGAACCCTCTGTGCTTTCTGTTCAATTTTTCTATAAACCTAAAACAGCTCAAAAAAAATCTGCTAATTTAAAAATAAATAATGTGGAATCAACCCAAGTGCCCATCAGTTCATAAGCGAATTAACGAAATGTGGTATACATATACTATAGAATACTACACAGCCATGAAGAAGGATGAATTAAAGCCTTTTGCAGTAATTTAGATGGAAGTGGAGGCCATTACCCTAAGTGAAGTATCTCAGGAATGGAAAAACAAACACCACGTGTACTCGCTATAATTAATAAATCAGAACTAACCAATGAGCACACATGTGCACAGAGGGAAGTAAAACTCAGTGGAAATCAAGCAGGTGAGAGAGGGGAGAAGGGATGGGCACACTATGAACCCTGACTCAAGCATACCAAAATCTATACATGTATCCAAAAACATTTGTATCCTCATAATATTTTGGAATAAGAAAGAAAGAAAGAAAGAAAGAAGGAAGGAAGGAAGGAAGGAAGGAAGGAAGGAAGGAAGGAAGGAAGGAAGGAAGGAAGGAAGGAAGGAAGGAAGGAAGGAAGAAAGATGCTGTGCCTGTTCTGGGCTAAATAAGCCTTAGGAAGGCCTGATAGCTTTGACTTAGTCACCATATAAAAGTCCCACTTTCTTGGTGGAGAGAGCATGTGGAGAAACCACGTGAGGGATCAGGCAGAGAGGCCCTGAGACAACAGCAAAGAGTCAAAGAGCCCAGCCAACAACGAGAACACGGCCCAGTCGTTTGCCCACTGCAGCCAGCCTCGACCCATTCCAGACATTCTCACAGAGGCACCGGACATGTGAGTAAAGGAAGATTCTTGGACTTTCTAGCTCCAGCAGACACCATGCAGAGCAGAAACAAGCCACCCCTACTGTGCCCTGTCTGAAATCCTGACACACAGAAATGCAAGGAAATAAAATGGTTGTTAGTTTAAGCCACTTAGTTTTGGAGTTGTTTGTGATACAGTAACAAGGAAGTGAAACACCAAGTAAATTTATAGCTGTTCAAGAAAAGCTGACATTTTCTCCCAATTCTCTTTCCTGTAATGTTTGACTCTAAGCAAGTAGAAAGTGTAATTGATTCAGAAAGGAATACAGCTTGCTAAGTAAGGACTGCTGCTTTCACACGCGTTCTGTCCATTCTACCAGAATTTTATCTGCAGTCATCAGGGGACATGCACCCAGTTCAGATGACTACTTATAAAATCCTTTAACTTAGAACTTTATGAAGGGAGTCAAGGATTAGCTAATCTCACTCTGTGGAATAAACATGTTTAGTTGACAAACAATATACAACAAACATAACTATATACAACAAAGGAGTGATGTATAGTGCTGTCCACCCTCCATGTCTAATTCTTTCCCACTAGGGATTCATCGAAAGCCTTAGCTGAGTCAACAACCAATTTTAATTGATCACCTACTACATGCCAGGTGCTCTTTTAGCACAGTGCATATAGCAGGGAATAGCACAAAAACCCTGCGAAGATTATGGTCTTTCCTGTTGTGATCATGTGGGAATTGGTGGGCTGGGCTGGACTGGATCAGATTGACTTTGTGACATGCAGTTTTGCAAATCCTCCTTTGCCGTAGTTTCAGATGGCTCCTGACACTGTTGATAAAAAATGAAATAATAAAAATAAAAATCAAGAAGCCCGTATTACTCATTTGTTACAGAAAATTCTGAGTTTCTATCTGTAATTCAGATTTTCAATGTAGTATCTTCATCCGCTGTATTGAAAACTGAGCTTTCTTCCGCAGCTGCCTAATGTCTGCTGCTAGTTACCCTTCATCCTAGGAAACACTTCTCTTGCCACCTACAAACTCTGAAACTTCTGTCTCAAAGCCATAGTCCCTCACTCAGCTGCTTTTTTGGCTATCTCTTGGCTAGAGCAGTGGGAGATTGAATCTGTAATGAAATGGAAAGCCTACGTGCCCAAACTGGGCATCTCTGATCTTACAGGGGAACCCACTAAACCCCCTCTCTGATGGCCACAGACCCTGGGCTTTAGAACATTCTTGCTGGTTCAACTTACTGGGGCTGATCTGTTTTGTGGGTTTCTCAATCTCTCAGAAAATCACCACCCCTCCACCCTAGCCTGGCACCACCCTCTCTGTTCCCATGCTTCTTAAAGTCTGCATTCCACAGTGTTTGTGTTACTGGGGTGGGTGAGCAACAATTAGCTTCTCAAAGAAAGGCTTACCCAGAGCGTACACAGATTGACTGTTGGGAGTTCCTACACATTTGCGTTGTTGTTTTTAGATTGTTAACCTCTATACTGAGCAATGCTGAGAGCAGGAAACAGTGAACATTATGTCTTGCTGCTATCTGAGATTTCTTTGTACAATAGAGTCTTATCTGGACAATTTATTGAAAGAAAGAGAGAAAGAGAGAAAGGAAAAAAGGAAGAAGGATGAAAGGAAGGAAGGAGGAAAAAACTGTTCCAGTGCTGGGATCCAAGAAGGAGAGAGGAGTCTGGAACAGGGACTCCTGTTGGTGTTTGTTGTTTTCTTTTATTTGGTGGGGTGGTGGTATTCAGAACACAAGTAAATGTGGTTCACATGGCAATTTAAGTAATGTGCTCTTTTTTAGAGAGATAACATAAAACATTTAACATATCCACTCATAAAATTAAAAAGATTCAAAACAGAGTATTTGAGTTAATAAATATAAGGCTACTAGAAATTTCTATAATATACCAGACAAAGAAAGACGAGTGAAAGGAGCTTGAAGTCTACGGAGGGAACAAAATGGAGGGGGAAACGAGGGGAGGGTGTGGGGAGGGGGGAGAAGGGACAGACGCAGAGGAAGAGAACATGGCAGAGCCAAAGGGGAAGAGAAAAGGACCGTTGGACAAGAGGCTCCAGCAGGGTTCGAGGAGGTGGAGACCACGTCCCCCACGTTTGCTCTGATCGAGGTCAGATGACTCGTCCCGTTTCCTGGGCAACCTTGGGAAAATCCTCCAGGCTTTATTTCTTCAGCTGCAAATCAAGGCAGTTGTATCAAGGGATTTTCCGGAGTCCCTTCCCTGTCCTGGCCCCGTCCCTGAGGCCTGAAGCAGACCGATGCAGTGACTGAAGCCCAGCAGACCTACTACGACTTATGCTGCTGTTTGTTTTGCTACATCTTTAATTAGCTTGGATGTTTTTATTCCTTGAAGTATATTTTGTAACTTAATTTATGGTTGCTGCTTATTTTGCTTCCAAGGCCCTTTTTGGTTCCAAGAGTCTATGATTCTGGAACCAAGAGCTATCTGATTACCTGCTTCTCATAGATTATAGTATCAGCCCATAGACTCTGGAACGTAGGATACTGTGCCATTAACCATGCAAGAGAGTCCATAAAGCACTGAATCATGAGATTCTGCAACTGTCCCAGGTACAAATGTCAGAAGACTGGTTTGTTGCCTAACTGGCTGCTTCACAGGGAAGAGACAAACTAGAATTTCTTCTCCCAATTACACAGCACAATGAATAGAGACAAGATGACAGCACTTGTAGTCCATGTTTGCTCAACTTACTAAAAGAACAAAAGCTCACAGAATCACTGGCACTTGCTCACGGAGGCCAAATGGTGCAAAGAGTGTGAAGGCTTGGAGATTCACTGTGTTTGAACAATGGTCTCAGATCTCCTGTGCAGCTTCACAGAGAACCAGTGTTGACATCTTGCACATTGAACCTAAACACATTTGATGTCTTGGCCTCTCAACTTACTTACTCACATTACTTAATGTGTATTTATTGGAAGACAATGCCAAATAAGTGGCTGAGCAACGTAAGGGTAGAATCTGTCTCATTTTACTTTTTATCTTTTACGGACCCTAGGACAATCCTGGCACAGAGCAAGCATACGAAACACACTTGCTGAATTAGTGATGATGAACCAAATGAACAAATACATAATGAATGAACAAATGATCCAACTGTGGCTCTGCTGCAAGCAGATATACCAGAACCGGTCTGTATCTCCTGTCTTCTCCAAACCTAATTTCCTCGACTGCTGAGAGAAATTTCTAGAGGAAACCTGGCCTATCACCCTCAGTTAAGTGTAAAAAGGATGGATTTTGGCTTATAGACATGGGAGCTGGGGGGACCCCAAATGGCTCATCTGACATAAGGAAAAACGGAAGCTTAGAATTGACCTAACCAAATTTGCTGGTGAGCAGCTGAGTTAGGACTGGAACTAGTTAGTATTCAGTCTCCACCTTGACCAGTAGAGCTCTTTACCTTGTGACCTGAATCCGTCTTTCCTTCAGCGGCTGCCTGTGTCCAACCAAACAAGCCCTCTGTGAAAGTCTGGGGGTATCCTTTCTTGTTTAAAACATTAACATACTAAAAAGAAAAAAGAAAAAAAGGAACCTCCTATACTACTATGTGTTTGATTTTTTAAAGTGAAGGAGGGACTTCCATTCCAGATAAGATGGGGTGGATTTGTTTCTCCACGATCCTCCCTGGCTAAGTACAAACAGAAGCCCAAAAACTACACAAGAGACAAACAATAGAACATTCTGAAAGCTGCTGAGAAAAAACAAAGGTGATTTGTGCCCCCAGGACTGGAAGGACAACACAGCAGCAAGTGATCTGACAGCCCCTCACTCAACAGGAAAAAAGACCCAGACCCTGCATTTCTTGGCAGCCCAAGTAGGCTCATTCCTTTCCCCGGTTAAACAGTAAGCCACCAGCAGGGGGAGCAATTGGAAGCTCTGCAAATCATGATCAGCCAGGGGACGTTCTCTCCTCTTCCTGATCTCACCTGTCACTCTGAGAGGTACCAGGTGGCCAGGTAGCACCAGCAGGGGGATCCAGGTGAAGGAGTTAAAACCATGCCACTCTGGCAGATTGACTATTTAAATTAAAGGCTCTTGAAAACAGCAAGTACAAAAAGATCATTCTGAACTTTGTGCTGTTTCTTAAAAGCAGAAGTTGAAATTCCCATGGGAAAGATACCCTTCCTACACCAAAAGGAATAACGTTTTTATCCTCAAGGATGAGAAGTTAAGACTAAAAGAATTCTGTACAGGCCCTTTAAAAATCACTCTTATCCCAAGCGTGTCCATCTCTCGGAGGGTGCACATTGCACCCTTTGTGTATGCATATATCCGTCCCCTCCTCCCCCTCGCCCCTCCCCCTTCCCCCTCCCTCCCTACCCGACATCCAAAAGATGTTATTCTTATATGTACACTTATGTGTTGGACTTGGGGGGAAGGGAGGGCAAGGGCATCATACGTAACCTAAATACCTGTACCCCTATAAACAACAAACAATAAAAATAAATAAATAAATAAATAAATAAATAAAAAAGGAAATATCTTAGCTACCCACCTGTAAAGGATTGGGGTTAAGTTGTGATACATCAATATAACAATAAAATATAGTAATCAAAAAAAAATCACTCTTATCTTTTAAGTCCCCCCACATAATCTAGTAACTTCTTCACAATTTACTATTCTTTGTCCGATGCAATATATAAGTAACTGCAGGGGCCAAGTGAAAACTTGATTTCCTTTTTCTCCCTTTTCCGTGAAAATTAAAATTTCAATTTAAAAAAAAGGTGAAAAGAGCATTATGTAAGCTTTCCCTCCCAGATTTTCTTGCATTCAAACCTGAATTTTTTCTTCAGCTAGAAAATTTCGAAGGAAATGACTCAGAAACTTCTTCCCACCTGCCATTCAAAGATCAGGTATATTTCAGTAAATTCTGATATTATGAGCTGATCCTATTTTCGGCCAAACTTTTGAATCTTTTGGTTTAAAGACTTCTCTTCAGAGAATATGCTACTTCCGGTTTTAATAACTATACCCAGGCAGGCAGACTCAGGACTGGAAGGACAATTCCCAGGAAGGCTTCAGTCTATTGATTATAGATAAAATATTGGTTTAGGCTGGACTTATCTCTGGACGAGGTTGGCCATCCACTCTTGAGCTTAGTTAAGACATATGGCGCCACATGCAATGAGGCATCTTTGCCCTCAACCGCTGTTGGTTCTCACACCCATGAAGATTGAACAGGGTTAATTACCTACCGCCTCACCTTTCTGCTTCCCTTTCACCCCCAGTTTCCTCTTTTCCTAATATCCATAACTACACATCCCGCTACCCAGGACTTGGATTTTCTTGTGGTTTTGATTCCACCTTTTATATATTTAATCATGTAATCATTAATGTCTTTTATATATTTAATAATTTTATATATTTAATCAATATATACGTTTATATGTTTAATGACTTCATTAACTCTACCTCTGTTAAGCATATTAATGAAAATATTATTCTCTTATCTGAAGTTGTCGGAGAGCTGAATCTTTCTGTTCACCCTGTTCCCTGCATCTCAGTCTTGTGAGCTCCTCTTCAAGGGGGAAATTCTGTGCAGTTCAGGGTAAGGGTATTCCCTCCAGAGCAGTTTTGTGTTTGTTTTTACCAGGAACTCAGCGGTATTATGATACCACTTTTTATGTCAGTTTCTTAGCTTGGCACTTCTCAAATTATTCCACTGATATAAATTCAAGTCCATGTTATGACAGACTCATGGTTATAATTAATTACTTATTTTATTATCACCATTATTTAGAGACCAAGGCCAAAATAATGATACTTCCTTTGAATCTTCCTTCCGCATCATTAAATTGCTTTCTTATTCCCATACTTCACCAAGCATGTTGCTCATTAAGGGCTTCGGCATCCTGCAATTTCTCAATTCCAACAATTCACCTAAGAGAGTTTTGGCATAGTATCAAAAAGAAACATCACAGTTAATTGAAAAGGCTATGAAAATTCCCCTTTATTTTCCAACTACATATCTGTATGAGGCCATAACTTCTTCATATACTTGTCAACAAACAAAAACTCAAACTCTGTAAAATAATTTAAAGAGGTTTATTCGGAACTGGATATGTGCAACCATGGCCCAGAGAGCCATGGCCACGAAGCCCAAGAATCCCCCGTGCTTGGGTTACAGTTTGGTTTTATACATTCTAGGGAGAAAGGAATTACATGTAAAGGTATAAATCAATACATGGAAGACATACATTGGTTTGGGCCAAAAAGGCAGGACATCTTGAAGCAAGGGATTATGGGTTATAGGTGGGTTTAAAGATTCTTTGATTTGTAATTGGTTAAAGAAATGAAGCTTTGTCTAAAGGCTTGGAACGTTTTAAGTTAAGATAAGGAAGTCTGTTTATCTGAGATAAGCCACCAGACATATACCAGACATATACCAAGACTCAATTGATCT
>RJWJ010033520.1:0-17812 GCA_004363605.1 Indri indri | reverse complement strand
CACCTACTTGAGCACTCCATGGGCAACTTGGGAGCAGCACGCTCCTCCCTGGCACTGTCAGGGATTGAACTTGGAGGACCAGAAGACAGTCCCACAGGCTGCATCCCATACCCACAGGACTCAGTCGTGTTGCTCAAGGGCACATAAGGATGATTTGTGAACTAATCTTCAGAGGCAAAGGAGTGCACATGGACAGAACCGGAAGGAGAGTGCAGTGTGAGTTCGAGATGCAGTGCACTCACAGACCGTCCTTCCCCCTATGGGAAAGCCATGCTTCACACAGAGGCCAATCTTATTTTATGGAAGTGAGAAATAAGCCATAGAAGAGAGAGTGACTTGGCCAAGGTCACACAGTAAGTGATGGGGGAAGGGAGAGAGTGGCCACAATGGTCTGCAACTCCCCTTCCCAATATAACAGCCACCAGCCACACATTGCTATTAGAGCTGAACATGTGGCTAGTCCAAACTGAGATGTACCATAGTGTAAAATACACACTGAGTCTCATAGACTTAGTAAAAAGAACATAAAGTGTCTCGATAAATTTTTGTTCTTATTACTTTCTGAAATTACCATATTTTGATTATATCGGGTTAGATAAAATATGTTATAAAAATTAACTTAACCTGTTCATTTACTTTTATTTATTTATTTATTTATTTATTTTTGAGACAGAGTCTCACTCTGTTGCCCGGGCTAGAGTGCTGTGGCATCATCCTAGCTCGCAGCAACCTCAAACTCCTGGGCTCAAACAATCCTTCTGCCCCAGCCTCCCAAGTAGCTGGGACTACAGGCATGCGCCACCATGCCTGACTAATTTTTTCTATATATTTTTAGTTGTCCAATTAATTTCTTTCTATTTTTAGTAGAGACGGACTCTCGCTCTTGCTCAGTCTGGTTTCGAACTCCTGAGCTCAAACAATCCGCCCGCCTCGGCCTCCCAGAGTGCTAGGATTACAGGCGTGAGCCACCTCGCCCGGCCCTGTTCATTTATTTTTAAATGGGGCTACCGGAAAATTTTAAAACATATTTGTGGCTCAAACTACATTTATGTTGTACAGTGCTAAACTAGTATACAGTCCTTTTGTCTCTACAGCAGTCCTTCCCCACGCCGCAATACTACCTTCATTTGCTTTGTTAATTTGTCCATTTGTTTGCTTGGTTGATTATTTTCTTCAGCACCAAGCACAGCCCAGTCAGCACCTCTTCACTTCTGTCGACCTTAAATCAAAAAAAATGTGAGTAAAAGAGCTAATCCTCCTGCCTTCCTCCAAATGAGAAGATGCTCTTCTGTGCAGAGACAATTATTATATGCACCTCTTATGTTACTCTAGTTCTGCCTCATCAGATGCAGGTGTCCTTAGGACATAAGGTCCATGCTTTAATCTTTCACACACATTGAGATACCACCAGACCCAGTGTCTGCTAACTTGGGGGCAAGCTCTGTGCACGTTAGGACTTCTGCAAATGCACAAGCCATCCAGCTGTCTGGAGGAAGACCTGGCCTCATGGTTTGGGGAGTTTATTTTATTGAAACAGAAAAGCCATTACTGGTCCAACTACTCAGTCTTCTCTCTAGTCACAGCCTGCTTTGTGTATCATTTTCTTTTTATTGAGTTCCTCCTTGATAGGAATTAAAATAGCAAAGAGTTCATGGGGCTCGGGCCCAGTGCCTTTTACTGCATTATGGACTCAGAGGAAATCTAAAGGAAAATGGTCTCCTAGATGGAATGCAATCTTCTGCCACTGTCGTCTTGCCTTCTTTCCCTGTTTTGTCTTCTTTCCCTCTTTTATTCTGGCCTCACCCTCCCATCCTCTTTTGCTCCGAATGCTTATCATTATAGGTTGGATGGTAGAAAAGAACAGTTTTTCAATCCAGCAGAATCTGATGGCCTATTGAATGCCTACGATCTGATGTTGTATGGTGTGTTATGGAGGGAAGAAACTGACTTCATAGAGCCAGGTCTGCAAGGTCACTGCCCTGTGTTCCAGTCCTGCATTCAGAGAAAGTGAAAAGGCTGTCACCTTAAGGAGATTACTTCTATACACGGCATACTTGGAACTCAAGCTCAGTCAGAGATACCTAATCAATAGTTAGCTTTTTTATTTTTACTAATTTCTATCTCATTGATCCTTGCTGTAATCTCTTAATAGGAGCTTATCTGTGGCAAGGTCATGGATTAGAGGTTTAGTTGCCACCAAGGACTATCAATGTCATTAGCAAACTCCGCCCTTGTAAGTTTCTGCATGTCCCCTATCATCTATGTGGAATACCCCTACTACTTTTGCAATGACTTCAAATGGGATTATTTTTCTTAGGACATATATATGTTCTGAAGCTTACAAAGGAAGTCAGGGTATGTTGCATGAATAGGCATTTTGTGGAAACACAAATATTGTTCACATAGCAACCACTCCTACCCTTAACCCAAGAAATGAGGAACAGAGGTGATTCGAAGGAAGGAAGGAAGGAAGGAAGGAAGGAAGGAAGGAAGGAAGGAAGGAAGGAAGGAAGGAAGGAAGAAAGGAAGGAAGGAGAAAGAAAGAAAGAAAGAAAGAAAGAAAGAAAGAAAGAAAGAAAGAAAGAAAGAAAGAGAAGAGAAGAGGGAGAGAAAGAGTCCAAGCTCAGCTTTTACTGCTAATCAGAAAGATTCTAGATTCTAAGGGCAAGCATAAATCCTGTCCCCAAAATAGCAGAACAGATCCCTTCCCAATTGGCTCCCAAGCCAGGCTATAAAAACTGCAGCTGTTACCTGGGTCTCCCACTCCCAACCCTCAGCTTCTGTGTGCCATGTTGGTTGATCATTAGCCACATTGTTGGGCCAGATTCCAAGGGCCCCAACACATCCTCCTGGACATTCTGTCACATTCTCTTCCAAATGCATCTGTTCAGGGGCATTACTGTCTCACTTTATCCAAATCGCTTTGTCCCTTCTTTAGTCTGAATAAAAACAAGGAGGGAGGTAGAGGGAGAGAGGGTGGGTTTATAGCAGGAAACAGGCCATATGCTTATATTAAGATGTGACTGTCTCAATGAAAGGGTGAGAAGGAAGAGGCAAGAGTTGGTAACGAGCCCCAGCAAGCCACTTTGCGACATTATCAGACAATGTCAGGAGTAAGGTCTAATTTTACAGTAGATATAAAGCAAAGAATATAAATCCACCTTTTAGGACACTATTGGGAATTCAACACTTTTTTCCCTGTACTATAGTTTTCCATTATTGTGTAAGAATTACTCCAAAACTAGAGGCTTAAAATAATAAACACTTATTATTTCATAGTTTCTGAGAATTAGAAATCCAGGCATGGCTCAGATGGGTATGTCTAGCTCAAGTTGTCTCATGCAGTTGCAGTCAAGCTGCAGGCCAGGAATATGGTCTCATTCGAACACTCTACTGGGGGAAGTCTACTCCCAAATGTATTTGTGTAGCCATTGGCAGGATGCAATCCCTCATACAAAGGGTCATGTTATGACCACTCTCTGCTATAATACCTCATGAAAACACCTGTGCAGATTAGGACTCCACCAAATACCGAGGCTGTCCAGCAATCCTCGGGGAAACCTTGGCCTCATGGTTGTTTATTCAAACAGAAAAACAATCACTGGTCCAAATACTGAGTCTCCTCTCTAGTCCCAATCTGATTTTTATATGCTCTTTAGAGTACGGCCTTCATAGGGGCTGCCTCATAATGTGACAGCTGGCTTTCCCCAGGGTGAGCAATCCAAAAGAGAATGACAGAGTATTCCCAAAATTGAAGCCACATTCTTTTTATAACCTAATCTTGGAATGTTGTAAGAGAAGCATGAAACTTAGCAGTTATATCCCAATGCTTCTGCCATATTCTGTTCAGTAAAAGTGGATCAATTAGTCCAGATCATGTTCAAAGAGGGAGGATTATGTGGGAGCATGAACACCAGTGATCATTAATATCATCTTGGAGGCTGCCTATTACATTTCCTATTATTGGTTCATTCTAATGTAAGGATTTGTTTTTCATATGAATTTACAAAATGTGTTTTTGAAAGTTGTATAGGTCAATTAAAGGTAAGATGGTAAGATATAAAAAGTACCATCACATCATGGATTATTTAGCCAAAAACAATTTGACTGAAAGAAATTTTGTGGAAATTGAGTAGTCCAACAACAATTTGGTCAAAGTATGTCCTAGTCACTGGAGAAATAGATTTATAACAGCAAAATAAAAGTAGAAACTCTTCAGATCCTGAAAGGCAGGTAAAAATTCCTGAAGATTCATAAGGGTTGCAAAACAATTTTCCATGATGTACCAAAATAAATAACATCATGAAACTAGAGATAGACCATTATTAAAAATATTCCAAAAATATGTTATATTGATCAGCTTGCTTCATAAGAAATTGTATTTGGCCAAATTGCCCTCAATTGATTCACCCTATCCTATTAGAAAAAAAATAAAACTCACTTTGGAGCAAACTTGTTGCCAGCATCTCACTTGAAGAAATCCAGAGTATCTGCTTAGTTTTGGAAGACTGAGAGATGGTGCTAAGTAACAAATTACCCCAAAACTTTACAATGGTAAAAATTTATCATCGCTCATGGTTTCTGTGGCTCAAGAATTTGAGCATAACTCAGCTGGAAGTTCTTAGTTAGGGTATCTGATGAAGTTGCAGTCAGATGTCAGCTGGGGCTGTAGTCAACTGAAGGCTTGAGCAGGGCTGGATCCTCTTCCAAAGTGGCTTGATCACATGGTTTTCAAGTTGGTTCTGGCTGATGCTGAAAACCTCAGTTTCTCTCCACATGAGCATTTCCATGGAGCTACTTAAGTATGTGTTGTGGCATGGAAGCTAGCTTCTCCCAGAGTAAGAGATCCAGGACATAAAGGCAGAAGCTACAATGCCTTTAATGACCCAGCCTCAGGACACATATTGTCACTTCTACAATATTCTATTGGTCACACATAACTAGCCCTGATTCAAAGTTGAAGAACACTGCATAAGGGTGTGAATTCTAGGAGATAAGAATCACTGGGGGTCATCTTGGAGGGTGGCTATCATATGAACAAAAAGGATGGGCCACACACAGCTACTTTTCTACAGATACTTCCCTCTAGGACTATCTGTCTCATTACAGAGATGAATACTGGCCTCTTCTTGGCTTCCATGGAGCCTAAGTCAGAGTGGATTCAGACTTTCAGGCTGCATTCAAGATGGATAATTGAAGTGCAGTTCATGGGAAGAGCCAGCCTTATGCCTAAGACCTACCTAGTGGAATATCAGGGAAATAAGGGAGGGCTCTCTCCCAGTAAAATACCAGTTCCACTGATTAGTGAATGGAGCTTAAATTCTTCTAGAAACAGGAAAAAATGCTGTTACATATTTAGGGGCAAATCTTAAAGAACAGATACCCCAGGGAGAGGTAATATACTGATTTAAATTTGCATCAAGGTGTGAATGATTCATGACAGATCTTTTCCTTAGAAGAAGCTTTCATAAAGGTTGGGCAACAAATAGTGGGAAAAAAAAAATGAGGCTTCCAGGAAAATGGAAGTTAAATGACTGACATCACCATTTTCCAGGACCCACATTTATCCCATAGCAGTTCAAAGAGAGAATCACAGAAAGTAAGATATAGTAGCCAAAGAATAGTAATGGGTCCTAAAATAGAGTGCAGTTAGTAGCCAGTAATTAAAAGAAATGATATTTTTTAGGCTACTATCTATAATCTATTGTTTTTAGACTATGACTTATTTTTGCCTTTTGATTGCCTCTCCTGGCACGCCACTCTGCTGTTAGATCTTTAACAGCTCTTACATAAGGCAGTATCTTTAGAGAAGCACAGAGAGAGAGGAGATGGCATGGAACTCTGTGGAGACACAGTCATAAAACCACACTTGAACAAGAAATGAGTTACTGTTGCCATCCTTCTGCTGGTCTTTATGCCACCTGGAATCATTCCAAATGGGCAGAAAAAAAGTATACCAACCTTGGCCTGTATTCTTACAAATGACGTAGAGCTGGCTGTGTAGAGAGTATTTTAGATCAAATCCCACAACAATGAGCCTCAGGAAGCATGGCTGGGGGATGCTCAAATGCTTCCAAGGTTTTGCAATTTGGTTGTACCAAATATTGCTCAAGATCACTCCCAAATAACTGAAAACCACTCCAAGGAAATAATCCGTAATCAAATTAATTATGATTTAATATATATAGCTCACAGACTATAATTTCCAAAATGTGGATATTGTAATACATAATTCCTTTGCCATGTCTGCCTTTTTCCTGCCAGAACCAACTCAGCTACCACATTCTCTCTTTCTCTTAGAAAAAACTGCCTCCCTCTCTATACCCCTTGTTAGCCACAGGATATCATTTTCCTCGTTACCAGTGAGTGCTTCTGTGGGCCAGCTTGCTCACATACTGCACCATGCAACCAAATGTCTCCTATTTTGACTTTAGAGAAAAACCCATCAGTAAATTAGAAATTCTACACACATACCCTAAAAAAATTAGAAATGTTCTTAATTAGAGTACCAGCATAGATAAGCGTTTTCTTCACTGGAGCCCTTCACAAAGGAGATAATACTTGTGAAATATTTGTCTCTAGCAAAGCATTAAAGAACGCAGAACTTGATGCGGGTACAAAAGAATTTTAAATGATGTCCCTTTGCCTTCTTTCTTCAATTAGACTTTAAAGGACTATGTCAGTTTTGTTCACTATTGTATTTTGGTAAGCAATGAAGTGCCTAATGTATAGTAGAAATTCAATATTTATGAAATGAATAAATGTACATAAATAATAAATGGGTCAATGAACTATAATTCTTCCCCTTATCTATGACCTGCTACCCCACAAATTCTATGAAATTTTCAAACCCTACTTCCAGTTCTATACCCAAGACCCGTCTGGATTCCCAGAACTCTTTCTCATCTCCTTACTAGCTGGCCCTGGTTTTCAGATGCCTGGACATCTCCCTCCTCCCTTCCCAACCTCCTGTTAGTCCCTACTGATCCCCACAGATAAGAGAAACATTTTTCTGTCTCCACGTGCAGAACAAAATTAAAATATGTCCAAGAGAAATTAGAGCCCAGGAAAAAACACCTACTTGCCTTAGTATGCCTCCACTCAAACTCTGATTTCAATCCTTTATTAGTCCATTCATTCTTTACCAAATAATCAGATGACTTCTGAGTGTAAATATTCCATATTGATAATCCAATATGGAATCTCCAGGAGTTACGGTTCAATAATCAATAATCAAAATCTGGCAAAAAAAAAAGAATTTTTTCCTAGTGCTAAAGTGCCAAGTCACTTCTAGTGCTGAATTTCATTTCAATGACAATAGTTATAGGGAAACAAACATTACTGAATCTCTCCTACGTGCCAGGCACTGTACTGGGCATGTTCCATGTGTCATAAAGAATCATTACTCTGGAGCCTGAACAATGCCCTTGGATACTATTTTATTACATTGGGTCTGTATGTGTGCAAGAGAGTCCTTCAGATCCCTACACTTCCAGAGTCCCCTGGCCATTGTAAAACTAAACACTGAGTCACAGGTAACAGAAGCAACTGTAACCATCAAGTCACAGATCTTGCTTATGTTTACAGAATTGTGATCCCATGAGAGGAACATTTCGTTCAATCTTAGAGGATTAGACTTGCAATACTCCCAGCCTTTACAAGAAACCTAACTTCAAGTTAGTCACAAGGGGGATGACTGTGTATCTGAAAATGAACATTAATGAAATCAAGGATAAACTCACTGGGATGAGTTTTTAGGATGAAAATTATATATCCACATCTCTTTTTCTTTTCTCAGTTGAAACTCTGCCTTCCTTCCCCACCCCATCACTTATCCTTAGTCCTATCTCCAAATCTTTGAATGCAAATGGTTGTTTTTACACTTTTTGGATTTGGGCACATGGAACTTAGTTCACCATCCAAAATGCTTCTAGGTTTGAAGACCCCCTTCTGAGGATCAAGAAAGCCGAGATGGTTTGCCAGGTGTGCGAGTTCTTGATGTGTGCCAAAGTAATGTGCCAAATCACTGGGGAAGGGATATAAGATTTTCCAGTGTCCAGATGAACCAATGAAATATGTTTTAAATGCCTGAAATATGAATTGACTACATTTTGTGAAAAGATTCTCTGTTATAACTGAAACCTGGCAAGAGAAGGAGCAACCTGAGGGGACTTTCCCCTCCTTGGCTTGAAACCCCTGGGGAAGTGCAGTTTCACTTTTTAGAGGGTCTGGTTGCCAGTGAATTCAGTAGGATTGGACTTCACATTTTAGATTCCGGGAAATTTTCATTCAAAGTAAAACTCTTGAAACTTGACCTTTTATGGTCATAACATTCCACACCATTTAGCACACTTACCAGCACCTGAAATGATGAGTGAACATCTTGATTCAGTTTAGCATAGTAAGCATCTGATAAAACAGGAACCTTAGGGGCATCTCTGAGGTTTTATAATTAGCATAGGCTGTCATCGATACATGATCTTTGTTGTCTTCCTGATTAATTATGATTGTTATAGCCAAATCCACTGTGGGTAAAACGGTGGAAGTGGCATAGGACCATCCACCATGTATTCCTTTTAGATCCATGAACGCATTACTTTGGCACACGCCAAGAACTCACACACCTGGCAAACCGTCTTGGTTTTCCTGATCCTCAGAAGGGGGTCTTCAAACCTAGAAACATTTTGGATGGTGAACTAAGTTCCGTGTGCCCAAATCCAAAAAGAGTGAAATTAATAGTTCCTAATTAAAAGGGCTAGGCTTTGCTGAATTTGGAGCTTGAGTATTCTTCTTAATGGTCAAACCTACCAGCTAAATGAAATGGAGAGCAGGAAACAGAAATGGATTTAGCAAATCACTAGATTTCAAAAAAACATGTGCAATTGATTAAAGTTTTTGATTTTTAGTCAACTTGCTATGATGTTACCTAGACATATCCATTCTATAAGAAAGTGGGAACTCCCTTTCTCTGAGGTCTGCTAACATCCTTTAGGACTTGACAAGGTGATATGGGTGAGACAGCAGTGTTGCTACACAGGGTTGAACTAGTAAATATTTATAGGGAGAACGCTTGGAAATAAAATTATCTTGCCTTTGTTGATATCCATGTTAAGCATCATGGAATGGATAAGAATAGTTTTTGTCTGATGCACCTAATAAGACTTTTTAAAATATTTTGGAACATTTAAAGATATTAGGAATTACTGTGGGATATTGTTCAGTAAGTCTATGAAAACAAAACTAACTTTTAAGTTTAGACGCCATAAAAGAGGCATTTCTGTTTGCCCAAAGAATTCTGATCATTAGCTTGTAGACTTCAGCAGGATTAAAGAACTGCTGGCTATCTTATACTACAAGAAAAATCCCAACAAAATGTAGAGTTGTGTCTCTGGTATGACTCAAATAAGATGCTTAGGTTTTATTAATCATCATAAATAAATCTCTATTCAGAGATTAAGAACAGTGGCATCGGAGGAGGGGACGGATATATGCATACACAAAGGGTACAATGCGCACCCTCCGAGAGATGGACACGCTTGGGACTGGGACTTGGGGGGAAGGGGGGGCAAGGGCAACATACGTAACCTAAACATCTGTACCCCTATAACAAACAATAAAAAAAAAAAGAATACCACTGAAGACAAATCTTCCTTAAATTCTTCCTTTCAAGCTATTACTCCACTTTAAAAATGCACAGTGGCTCTCTGCCTCAATTCTGCCTCAAGCCCAGTCTTCTCTACCAGACTTTCTAGACCCGTTTATAATCAGTCTCACCCAATTTATCTAAATGTACTTCCCACTAGCCCCCAGCATACTTCCTCCGTTGTTAATAAGTCACTTCTAGAAAACACGCCCTGCCGCTTTTCATATCTGATGGCTTCGTTGTTGACTTCAATCTCAATTAACTCAGTTTCTCAATTACACTGAAAATTTTATGAATTGAATTCAATTCATTCCAGTATGCATAGATTAAAGTTGGTAAGGAAGATATTCCAAATGAAAAGCGTGATGGTGGCAAAGTAAATAGCTTAAAAAAAAGGAAAAATCACTGTGATAATTGAAGTATAACCTGAGAAATACAGGCCAAACTGTTTTAATATTTTTATCATTTAATTCTGTGCTTTTAATTTTTAATTATATATATCTTCATATATTTTTACATACATTCATGAATGTGATTGTTTACTAAACACACTGGAGATTTTTAAGTGCCCCCTCTTTTTTTTGGGTGGCTTCCCTTCTGTCCCATCTCTATCCAAACTGTCTTCACTCCCACTCAAGAAGTCAATGTTTATTACTAGTTTGTACTCATCTACTTTTTTTTCTGGCCTCATGTAATCTTTTAAGGCATATACAGACATATGCATACACTCATACAAGGAATCATTTGAACTTTTTTTAACAAAAATGGGATCATACTATCTATATGTTTTCCCATATCTTGTTTTTTTGTCAAGCAACAGTTCTTTATGAAAAAAATTCCAAGTAAACTGACATAGTTTTAATTTGTTCTTTTGTATTATACAATATATCTGTTTGTGAATACACAACTTAATAATATCCATGAGGTGGCTATTTGTTTTGTTTCTATGTTTTTCCAATAATAACAGTATTGTAATAAATATTCCTTATTATGATGGGATAGATTCCTGGAGCTAAAATTGCTAGGTAAAAGAGTTTATGTATTTCTATTTTATTTTCTGAAGAAAGTCATAATGCTTCCATCAGAGAAGACTCTCTTTTTCTTTTCTTTTTCTTTACAACTCTTCAGAAATTCTTTATTATAGCTCTTTTATATTTTTGCATATTTGATGGTCTAAATGTAATATCTTATCATTATTTGAATTTGTATTTCTCTGACTACTAATGAATGTTAGCATTTTTTCCATAGGCTTGTGGACATTTAGATTTACATATAATTATTAGAATTTTTAAGTGTGAAAAGTTGAAGCGTACAAAAGGTACAAAAATTAATATAAGAGACATCAATATACCTGCCTTCCAGCTTTAATACTTTTAACATTTTGCCTGATTTGTCTTATGTTTTATAAATAAATAAAATTTTGCAAATATGGCTGATCATTCTCCCTCCCCCACCAATCTTACTGTATCCCATTCATTTTCCTTCCTTCTAGGAAATAACTATAACCTGGATTTGATATGTATTCTTCTGTTCAGTAATTTTATACTTTTACCAACTATATATGATTTGGCTGTGTATTTTTTAAATCACTCTACTGGTTTGTAAATTACACCTTCTATTGTTATGCTTATAGTGGTTACCTTACATTTTTAACTTGTATATTTGACATAACAAAATCAAAAATTAATCAATATCTTTGTCCCCAAGAAAAATGCAGGACTCTAAATTGCCTTAACTACTATATTTCCCTTCTATATTTTGTGATATTTTTTAAACAACTAGTGCCTGCTTAGATTATCTATATTTTTTAATTCAGCATATTATGGGGGTACTAATGTTTAGGTTATGTATATTGCCCTTGTCCCCCCTTACCTCCAGAGTTAGAACTTCAAGTGTGTCCATCCCCTAGACAGTGCGCATCGCACTCGTTATGTATGTATATGCCCATCCTCCCCTCCCCCCTCCCATCTGTCCAACACCTGATGAATGTTATTCCTATATGTGCACCTAGATGTTGATCAGTTAAAACCAATTTGATGGTGAGTACACGTGGTGCTTATTTTTCCATTCTTGGGATACTTCACTTGGTAGAATGGGCTCCAGCTCTATCCAGGAAAATACAAGAGGTGCTATATCACCATTGTTTCTTATAGCAGAATAGTACTCCATGGTATACATATACCACATTTTATTAATCCACTCCTGTATTGATGGGCACTTGGGCTGTTTCCACATCTTTGCAATTGTGAGTCGTGCTGCTATAAACATTCGAGTGCAGAGATACAAGTAGATCTACCATTTGATCCAGCAATCCCATTACTGGGCATCTACCCAAAAGAACAAAAGACATTCTATAGATTATCTATTTTTTTAAAAAAAATCTACATATCAATTCCTTTGTAGTGTTCTTTTTCATCTTTGCCTTCCTTCTGGATACCCTCTTTCTAAAAAATGACCTTCAGAAGTGCTTTCAGTAAGATCTGTAAATAGCCAGTACTCACTCTTGAATAAGACCAGAATTATAGGCAGATAGAATTTCCTCTTTGGTCTCTGGTTGCATTTAACTTTTTGTTTTACTCTTTATTAGACAGTTTTACTAAGAGATATGAATATATTTTCCTTTGTCTTGCTCAAGTCTCATTGTGCTTCTTCAAACAGGTGTTCACATCTGGAATTTTTTTCTGAAAAAACTCAGCTATTCTATATCTTTGAATATTACCTTTTCCTTAGTCTCCCCATTTTCTCTTTGTAGCTCCTATTGGATATACATTACCCTTTTAATTTTAACCCCCATATTTCTTAATCTCTCATTCATATTTTCTATCCTTTTATATATTTATGCTGCATTCTGGGCAATTTACTTACCTCTACTCTTCCAGGAACTAACTTTACACAAGAGTTTGCATTCCAGCTCTTTCTTTTCATAGGTCTACAGCTATGTCTCCTATTGCCTTAAAAGTATTCAAACTTTGCCTTCTAGTTTCGTGGGCCTATATATGAGCCCAGTATCCGTCTGTACTGTCAATAAATCCATGCATATCAATATATACAAAGTGGAGATACTTAGATAGGATGGGCCAGGCTGGTGACAAGCCTCAAAATCACGTCAAGTGGAGGGTTTGTTTATCTGAAAAAAACAAAAATCTTTTTTTGTTCTCACTCTTAAATAATAATACTTTTACTAGGTGAAGAATTCTAGATTTACATTTTTCCTTTCCAAAATTTTGAGGAATTTAACACAGAGGTAAGACTCAATGTAGGTAATAATAGGTTGTCTTCAAATATCTGAAGAGTTTTCTTGTAAAATAATAATTCTGTGTTACCTTACAAAATAAAACTAGGACTACTAGGTGTCTGCTATGAGGAATAACTTCTATTTCGCAAACAGAAGACTTTCCAACATTCAGAACTGCCAAAGATTGTGTGGCACTCTCAAGAGGCACTAAGATCCCCATAACTGGATAGGTTTTCAAGTATACAGAGGACAACTAAAGTAGACAAACGTTTGGCAGGGGTATTGCAGAGGGGATTCGAGTAGCATATGATTGTTGAAATGATTGGGCTTTTAGGTTTCTTTCAGAACCAATAGTCTCTAATTCCTTTGCATCACCTAGATATAATTTCATAGCATTGGCTATGCGCCAACACTTGTTTAATGTTTATTGATTAGGTGGAAAAGATTTCATACTATTCAGATTCCAAACCTCAGTGCCTTATTACAACAAACATTTATGTCTTGCTCACATTACACAAGGGTTACAGTTTGGCTGTGGCTTTGCCACGCAGTGCTGAGAACACCTGAGTTTAGGCATCTCTGCGTGTCTTCTCATTCTGGGACCCAGGCTGAAGGATCAGCCACTAACTGGAGCATGCTGTTCTCAAAGCAGAGGGCAGAAGCTCAAAGCGGGTGAGGAGAGCAGAGGCAAACCAGAGAAATGCATTTAAATCTTTTCTTATATGTGGCCTGTGTCATCTGTTCATATTCCAATGGCCAAAGTAAGTTATATATGGCCAATCCCAAAGCTGATGGGTCAGGGAAGTAAATACCTCCTACAGGAAAGCTTAAGAAGAGCAGGCAAGAGCCAGTGGTATGTTAGAACCAGATCACACCGGCTTTCAACAGCTAATTTGTTAATTTGAAGGATTTGATCAGTCTCGAAATGGGCTTTGATGGAAATATTAACACCATGGAAGTTGGAAAATGCTACAAATCAAACTTCCCTTACCTCTCCCAGTTCCCCAAAGCTGGTTGTTAAACATTTACCGGCACACCACTAGAGGGAACCAATAGATGTAAACAAAGAAAGCTGGCTACTATCATTTCCTTGACAACCGGAGCCTCTAGGAGCCCAGCAGTAGCAATGGATGAATAGCACTTAAAAATCCTTCAGGATGTGTCTCTTCTCCGTACCCAAAAGGACATATACTGATTTTCTTCACTCAGAGGAAATAATCAGTATCCTTCACACTCTCTTGAATCACCCTCTGGCACTGTAAGTTGAAGTAAAACCAAGGAGGTAAAAATCCATTCATCCTTCCATATCTTTCATGAACTCAGTTTAGGGTCTCTTTCCTTGGCAACATACCTGACACCAAAACTATTTCCAATTCCCACTTCTCTCAGCTACTTTGAGAGTATCCAGTAAAACACTTCCAGGCCTTTCTGCTCTCTTGGCACGCTCCATAGCTGTCAGCCCGCGTGAGCTCTCGGGAGGGTTTTCAGACGGGACCCCTCATTTTAACACACTGTCCAGTCCTTAAACTGGACTCTAATTGAGTCCAACACTTTCTCTCCTACAATGTAGGCTGGACAGTGCTAAGCGTTGTCACTTAGGGAACCCCAAGTGCAAAAGCTGGGCTTCCCCCACCCCCACGCTGTCACTCGCCCACCTCCCACATTTGCCAATTGACCTCCATGCCAAGATTTCCTAAACTAGTGCCTGAAGTCAAGAGTACCTGTGGATTTCCCCTGGAGCCTATCCCATCCTGAAGATGATGAAAGGATTAAGGAGAAACCAACATGAAAGGACACCAATGGGTTTCAGCAGAAGTGCCTCCGGAAAACACCAAGGCTGTGTTTCTGCACAAAATCCACGGCCATTCACCCCCTTTGTCCTTCATCTATTGCTCCCAATTTCCCTTCTTTCAGCCTCTAGCCCCCTCCCCAATTCCCCCACCCCAGAGGGCTGGTTCCAATTGCAAGGCCATTCCTGCAACAATCTCTGGCGAGTGGAGTGAAAGGTGCCGACAAAGAGGCCCTCTCCACAGCTCCCTTTTCACAAGAAGCATGCATCCAATTAAAGGATTTTAATTAAAATGCTTTCTGTAGCATCCTGTTTCTACTCACTGTTATAAATTAAACTTGACATTTTCTGATTTAACAGGTGGGCGAGATTATTCTGAAAGCTGCCAGATGAGAGGAAATAGAAGCTGGGCTGGAGGAAGCTGTGTGCCTGGGAGCATGAGCGTGTGTATGTGTGTGTGAGCACACACAAGTGCACAATTACGTGTGCAAGTGTTGGTCTTTAAATTGGTTTTAAATTATGCAGTTTTAAAGGGGAACGTTATCATACAGCAAAGGGGACACCAAAAGAAAATAGAACTGCAATCTAAAAAATCAGAATCTCAGGCAACATCCTCAAAATCTCAGCCAGTGGTACCCATGTGCACATTTCTCCTTAGTGGCATTCCTTTTCTAAGCATCAGCTGAGAATGATCTACAACCTCCATTTGTCGTTTTCTATAAATGACGTTTTCATCTGCATTACTCAAGCAAGGGTACAAGGAGGGAGGATGTTTCGCTGTTGACAATTGCAGGTCTCATTCATTACAGGTTTCACCTCCTCAGTGCTTTAGAAAGTCAGTCGTCAAATTAAATGCTCCAAGGAGTTCTTACAGACCATGCATTACACCTTTGAGTATAAATTGGCCACTTCAAGGGCTCCTTTGTTCCAACCAGAGTAGTTTACTCACAAACCCTATTCTTGATGTGTATTATCTAAATTTCATGCTGCCTGGCTGGTCCTCTTCTCTCCAAAACTATCTCCTCCTTCCAGATTCTGTTCCTCCCCCATGACTCTCCCTGACCACTGCAGTGCAAGCTTACTGCTTTAAATACCTGCTGCATGTATTCATTTATTCAACAGAATCGAGCAGTGTTGTAGGTGTTAAAGATACATCAGTGGGCAAAAAGAAAATTTAGCAAATATAAAATATAGTAAATGGATATATTTTATACATCCACTCATGGATACATGTTAAGAAGAAAAATAAAGCAAGTTGAGGTAGGCAGTGTTGTTTGCATTTTTATCTGAATGTTTTGTCATCATTTAAAGTTTTACATGTTGATGTTCCATTACTCCAGTTGGACTGTTATTTCCTTGAGGATGGGAATTATGTCAACTACCTTGGGGTAACAGTCAAAATATTTAACAGCCAGCACATCGGAGGCACTGGCCAGTGAGAGTGGACCTCAGCCATCCTAGTGTGTCCCAGTTGGATCTCAGCCCTACAAAACCTCATTGTATCCTGCAGGTTACAATATTACTCAATATATTTTAATCCACTTACTGATAATAATAGTTGGTTTTTCATATTATCTAAATCTGTGGTCCCCAAGCAGCCCAATAGTGGGCTGTGGTCTATTAGGAACTGAGCTGCGTAGCACCACCTGAGTTCCACTCCCCCGCTCCACCCCCTGTCCATGCTAAAACTGTCTTCCAGGCCGGGCGCGGTGGCTCACGCCTGCAATCCTAGCACTCTGGGAGGCCGAGGTGGGTGGATTGCTCAAGGTCAGTAGTTGGAGACCAGCCCGAGCAAGAGCGAGACCCCGTCTCTACTAAAATAGAAAGAAATTAATCGGACAACTAAAAATATATAGAAAAAATTAGCCGGGCATGGTGGCGCATGCCTGTAGTCCCAGCTACTCGGGAGGCTGAGGCAGAAGGATTGCTTGAGCCCAGGAGTTTGAGGTTGCTGTGAGCTAGGATGAAGCCATGGCACTCTAGCCCGGGCAACACAGTGAGACTCTGTCTCAAAAAAAAATAAAAAAATAAAAAAACTGTTTTCCATGAAACTGGTCCGTGGTGCCAAAAAGGTTGGGGACTGCTGATCTAAATGATATTCTAGTGGCCTAAAATAGTGAATGATTTTCAATCAAAGAGTCTAACTTATTTTTAAAGAATATGCAGTTTAGATACTCTTCAAGCAAGGCCAGTTACCATTAAGCAGCCTGGGTGAATTTCCTTGTCAATCTTAAGAACTCATTGGATCTCCCCTACCCACCTAGGAAAGATTTTTCAGGAAAAACAGATTTTTCAAAAACTTATTTTTCCTAGGAAAGTCCTGAAATTATAACTTCACTGTTTAAGTCCCCAAGGGAAAAGTACTTAATTATGTAGTTGAAAAATCGTGGACTTTGGGTTTAAACAGATCTGGATTCAAATCTTGCCTTCACATACAATTCATTTCAATGACTTAGCCTGGTAAATTAACTTTTCTGAGGCTCAATATCCTCAATTGTTACATGAAAAGGATAATACCAAACTTGCAGTGTTGTCAAAAATGAAGTGAAACAAAGTGAGAAAGTGCATGATACATACCCGATACAAAATTGATGCTTTGTGAATGATGGCTATCATAGTTGTGTTCATTATCTATTGTTATCTATAATGGTCCAATCAGACATGTGATCAGGTTGTAAATTATATGGATACACCCATTTCCACATGCCAGTGGATACCTGTGTATGGCTTATACCCCAAAATGCTTAGAGTTCCAATTTTACCCTGTTGCCACTTCACATCCAGGTAATGGAAGAGGTACCTGCATGTCAAATACACTAAGCATCTCCGCAAAACTACAAGCTCCTTAAGAACATGAATCTCGACTTTCCTCTCTTCTGTATCTTCACTTCCTCTTACTCCATTTCTACACTAGTCCTGGTTTGAGGCTCCACCCACAAGAGGAAACACAACATGGAGCTGGAGAACTGGAGAAGAATAATCAAAATAATAGAAGCAAGGGTGCAATGCGCACCCTCCGAGAGATGGACACGCTTGGGACTGGGACTTGGGGGGAAGTGCGGGCAAGGGCAACATACGTAACCTAAACATCTGTACCCCTATAAACAACAAACAATAAAAAAAAAAAAAGAACGCAAAATCTGAT
>RJWJ010033519.1:0-17667 GCA_004363605.1 Indri indri | reverse complement strand
CACACACACACACACACGCACTGGGTGATGGGCCTGTGTCAGGGCCCATGGTGGGGCCTGTGTTGGGTCTGGACGGGGCGTGTCGGGGCCGTGCTTCTCTGTGGTGACCCACTGTGCGCGAGACAGGCCCCAGGTCTTCTCTCCCATGCATTCTCACCCTTCACGCACTTTTGTCTCCAGCTCACGTCGTGCCCTGCATCCCACCTGGGGTTCCAAGAGGTGCGTGTGACAGAGTAAAAGCCAATTTCTAAACATCCTGTGTGCTGGTGGGAATTCAGGTATGTGCCGGCGGCCCCACCTGTGTGCTGGGTGTAGCCACCTGACTCGGACTTCAAAGGTCCCTGGGCAGGAAAGAGGCTTCGGGCAGCAAATAGGTGAGTCAATCCCATTGTTCCATGGATAGGAAAAATCAATTGGGTCCAAAGTAAAAATCTTTATTTAATGAGCAAAAATGGTGGCTACTTGGTTCTTAAAAGGATGTTGCTTCCTGGTCCTCCATGCTGAGCAAGGGCCTTGGAGAAAACTCCTTTGCAGGGACTGGGTTCTGAACACGGCTCTGTGAGTTTAGATGAGTACAGAGAACGCCCACAACCTCAGAGGACAACGTGGCCTTCTCCTGGGGGTGCTGGGGGACGTGCACGCCCTTGGGCAGTAGGATGGCAGCGGAGTGCTCCGTGCACCACACGCTTACACTCGAGCGGGCCCCAGGGAGAGGCCGACCAGCACCCATGTCCCGGGCCCTGTGTGGACTGTGGTCTCAAGTACCTGCGTGGTCTCCATGTTCCTGCTCAGGTCTTTCCTGCATGGTCTCCACGCTGGGAAGCCAGCGTCGGGGCTAGAACTGTGTGTGACTCCTGGGCCAGCAACTGGCCCCGAAGCCCAGCATGAGAGCGTGACCCCTGCCCAGGGGACTCCCCGTGGCTGTCAACCGAGATGACATCCTCGCCGTGCCTGCCACGGAGATGCACACACTCGACACGTGAAGCTTCCACAGCCCCAGTCTCTCCAGAGCATTCCTCAAACCCACGGGGCTCTGGAAGCCCAGGGTGCGTTTTGTAGGTTTCCTGTCAGGGTTTGGGGACCGGATGTCCTGAGCCGGCATAGGAGGGTGTGGTGTTGCACGGCCTTCTTGCTGTGGGTCTCCACCCAGCTCCCTGCAGACGTCCAGACCTTGCTGAGTGTCGACAAAGGATTTTCTAAAATCCACATAATCTGTGTTTGGAATGTCTCCCAGCCTGTGCCCGAGGGCAGGGCTGGCTTCCCGACCAGTCTGGCGAGGAGTGTGTGGGGCGGCGCCTGGGCGCTGGGGGTGCCGTCTCTGCAAACCGTAGGAAGTGCCTGCTGCGCTAGGGGCCCAGGCATCCGGGCTGATTCCTGTGCAGGCCTTCCAGGTGGCCGGCAAAGCTGATTCCTCTCCTCTCCAGATTGACCACCTCCCACCATGGGCTCTTAGACAACTTGCCAACCTCCTTGGGACATGACCTTCCTCTTAGGGTGACCTCACTGGGCCAGTTGGTGCCCCGCACACTCCCCCTGGGTGGGCGGAAGGCAGAGCTGTGCCTCGGGGGCCGGCATCCCTGGTCCTGCCCAGGTGCAGACCGTCTGCAGCCCCCAAGGTGGAGAGGGGCCAGCGCTCTCGACCAGGCACCAGAGCTGCTCGCAGGCCCTGAGGACCAGGTCTCTGCAGGGCAGGGGCCGGCAACCAAAACCTGACTCGGCTGAACCCCTTCGGAACTTTGGACAAGAACTGAACATCTGTGAACATCAGTTTTGTCGGGGGGGGGGCTTGATCGCGATGACTCCCAACATCTTTTTGTGTTTTGAGACGTTACCAGATTTGGAATGTGTGTGTCCTGGTGTCCTGTGGCTGCTTTGACAAACTACCACAGACTCAGTGGCTTAAAACAACACAGACTTACTCTCTCACAGTTCTGGAGCCAGAGTCTGGGATCGAGGTGTGGGCAGGGCTGCGCTCCTCCCGTCTCTCCCAGCTCCAGTGGCCCCAGGACGCCTCCGCCCGTCTCCTCTTCTCCTATGAGGACACACAGGGCTGCGTTTGGGGCCCGCCCAGAGAATCCAGATAAACTGCTCTCGAGGTCCTGGAGTTAATCATGTCTTTAGCCATGTGAGGTAGCAGTCAGAGGTGCCAGGGCGTTGGTGCAGGTTTCGGGGGGTGTCTCAGTCAGTTCTGGCTGCCATAACAGAATGCCACAGGCGGGGGGCTCGAATTTCCCACAGTTCCGAGGACGGGCAAGTCCAAGATCCAGGCGACAGCCAGTCTGTTCCGAGTGAGGGTTCTCCCTGGCCCTCTGCACGGGCACCGACCCCATCCAGACATCCACCCTCACGACCTGGTCACCCCCAAAGCCACCACATCGCGAGTTAGGGCTTTAACGTGGATCTGGGAGGAACACGGACGTCCAGTGCAATCGCAGGGGGCGTTCTTGGGTTTCACAAACATTTTCGTGAACAGCCCTTCATGCGCACGCCGTCTCACAGGCTGTATGCTTCTGGGAGGCAAACTCGCCCTTCGCGTCCGTCTCATTTCTCTGGATACGACCTTCAGGGACAAGTCCGGATTTGGGTCAGTTCCAGGGTTCTGCCACCAGCTATTCATTGCAACTAGTGACAATTAGAAAAGAGAAAGTGCAGGCAGCTTTGGTGCAGCTGCCAGAATTCTCACTCGCTTTGAGGTTGGGAAGCCAGTTATTTCTGTCTCAAATTTCTGTTTGTGCTCCTTGCTGACCCATTCCTTCACCCACACAAACTGTCCCGACTCTGGCAGAGGCAGAGACGTGCCTCCAGAGGCCGCCCCCTCTCAGCCATGGGCAGGTGGGTTCTGCTTGCCCCCACTCCTGCCGGCCCCATCACCCACACCCCCACGTGGAAAGAGGTCTCCTCCCCTGGCTGGCACCGTCTTCCCCCCATGTACTCGCATGTCCTATGACTGTTTTCACCTGCACCCTGGCCACGTGGCACAGTCTGTGCCAAGCACCTTGCACCTACCAGCTCAGCAGACCCCAGGACCCATGGGAGTGCATTTGGCTGCAGCAGTGGCTGCTCAACGCTCGTGCTTTCTCTCTCACATAGCTGGAGTCAAGACTTGGCAGGCGCAGCATTGGTTTGAAGCCCTGGTTGGGCATCTGTGTGATATGAATGGTTTTTCTCATCATCCCATGGTGGCTGCTGCAGCTCCAGGCATCACAGCTGTGTGTAAGACAAGGAGGAGGATGACATGGCATGTGCCATTCACACTTTTTCTTCTTCCAGAAGATCAAAACTTTACCAAAAATGCCACTGTAGCCCAGTGTTTACTTCTCATTGGTCAGAGCTGGCTGCCCACATATGTAGGAGACAGGCATCCATCCTCTGTGCTGGAAATAGGCAAGGTTGAAAAGGGCTGGGGCCACCAGCCCTCTCAAGGGCCCCTTTATTTTTATTTTTTATAGATGAGGAAACCAGGGTTTGGAGATTGGCCAGAGAGGCTGCCCCTAGCACCCCAGTGCCCAGGCTGAGCTGCCCAGCCACGATTCCCGCCTCCAGCCTGCTCAGTAGGAGACCTGTGTCTCAGCACCCCGTCCTGTGTCGGGCATGGATGCAGTCGCCGAGGGCAGGTGGACAGCTGCGCCCAGGCCCTGCGATGCTGAGTTTGGCCACATGGCAGCCCTGAGCCTGGCACCTGGCACCTAGGCTGGAATCTGCAGAGGGAGCGGAGCTTAGTCCACATGGCTGGGCATGGCTAGTGACCAGGGTCGGGGCAGTTAGGGCCGGTTGGCTGACCAGAGGCTCCTGGGGAAGGTGAGCTTTGAGGGAGGGTTGCAGGACTGGCGTGGCGGGGCAGGTCCCGAGAACTCCTGCTTGGAAGGGGCCTCGGGCTGGTCACCCCTGGGCCACACTCTGTCCTGTCCAAGGGACCCTGAGCCTCAGCCCTCTGAAGCCTCGGAGGTGAGGGCAGGCACTGCAGGTCCCAGGCAGGGCGGTGGCGGCCTTGTCCTCAGAGGGGCCTGGGACTGAGGGCTGGCCCAGGTCCTGATGGGCCTACCTGAGGGCAGATGGAGAGGCGGGGGTGGGCCGGGGGTAGGTCCCACGTAAGTGCTGGGGGAGAACGGCAGAGACAGGTGTTCATCAGGTGCAGTGCACCAGGAGCAGCCCTCGGGTGTCTAGGACTTTGAGGGGGCTGCCCCACCGGGCAGTTAAGATGAGGCTCCAGGCTGGGCGCGGTGGCTCACGCCTGTAATCCCAGCACTCTGGGAGGCCGAGGCGGGCGGATCGTTTGAGCTCAAGAGTTCGAGACCAGCCTGAGCAAGAGCGAGACCCCATCTCTACTAAAAAAAATAGAAGGAAATGAGCTGGACAACTAAAAATATATAGAAAAAATTAGCCGGGCATGGTGGCGTATGCCTGTAGTCCCAGCTACTCGGGAGGCTGAGGCAGGAGGATCGCTTTAGCCCAGGAGTTTGAGGTTGCTGTGAGCTAGGCTAACTCCACGGCACTCACTCTAGCCTGGGCAACAGAGTGAGACTCTGTCTGAAAAAAAAAAAAGGTGAGGCTCCAGATGGTGGGCAGTGCCCTGCCCGCCTGTCCCTCCCTGGGGTGAGGGTCACAGCTCAGATGCTGGGGGACGCTTGGGGCCTGTCCGAATGCAGCGTGGCTCCCCTTGGTTGCGATGCTCTGCCCCACGCGGCTGCGGTGCAGAAACGCAGGTGCTTTCAGAAAGACACAGGAACCGAGATCTCCCTGAGAAGCACTGGCAACTGCAGGAAGCGGCCCAGCCTCTGTTTCCCCTCCTGGTGGCCAGACAGAATTCGTTCAGGAACCCCTGACCCTGCCGGCCAAGTGCTTGGGGTGACTAAGGCCCCACCCAGGAGTGGCCCTGGAGTGCGGGCTCTGGCTCTGGCCCTGGCCTACAGGCATGTGGGAGCTCCTCAGGGCTCCTGGCAGAGTGCAGAAGCTGGGCCTCCAGCTGGACACAGGCCACGGCTGAGTCCTGGGACAGCAAAGCCGCCCACCCTGCCTCAGGGCCTCGAGTGCTTCGTGACAGTGAGGCCGGTGTCACTGGGTTTTATGGGCTCCTTCAGTGCTGCCTCGACTGCACCGAGAGGTTTGCGAACATCTGGGCATGATCGTGCCCTGCGTCAGGGTTTGGAAATACCTATCTTCTGATAGCCCGTGGAGGTGAGTGCTGTGACTGCCCACTGCTATGGGGGCTCCTGCCTACAGCGACACGGCCCCTTCCCTGGGGACCCCCGACCTGCAGCTCGTGGTCCCCAGACCCTGCTGGCTCCTGCAAGTGGAAGGCCTGGGACCATTCGTTCTGAAACCTCTCCTTTCCAAAGGCGAGGCAGGAACGGTGCGCAGTGGAGGTGTTTACCAAACACGTGGTGTCACGGCCCAGGTCAGATGCTCAGACTTCCCCCCCTGCCACACAGAAGGCCACAGGCACAGGGCTGCCCCTGCCTGCCCACCAGCTTGCCTCAGAGCCCCCTCCTGCACGTCGCTAACAAACGCACATGGTAAGGCGTTACTTTGGACGAAGGCTTCCCCCTCGCTAAGATGTTTAGATGCAGGGGACCCCAAGCCCACCCTCAATTGTGCTTACCTTAAACCAGTCCCAGAAAGGGCCTTGCATGCCATCTCGTTTCACATTTTGGAAAAAGATTAGTTGGTAAAATGCTATATTGACAATTCACAACTATCGATGTTGATCTTAACTGCTAGAGATACAGCTAGGGAAAAGAGTTCTTTTGTTCACCATTTATGAATGAACGAGCAGGAGAAGGAAATGTAACCACAGCAAAGAGAGCAGCTGGCCCCCGCCCAAGGGAGCCGCGGGGTGGGGGTGGGCACCCCCCTTCCTTCCAACTCGCCTTCTCAGGAAGGACGCGGCTGCAGCCCCGACCACAGCTCTTCCCTCCGAGGTGCATCTGTGCGTGGCCCACATCTTCAGACAGCTCACGGCGGCCCTGCACTGGCCCTGCTGGGCTTCTCCGTTGGAGTGGGAGCCTCCGGCTGTGTGCTGGCACTAGGGGTTTGTGTGTGTGTGTGTGCACGTGAGCGGGAGACCGTGGAAGTGCCTGTGAGTGCATGCATGTGTACACCAACGTGAGTGTGCGTGTGACGAGTGTGAGTGAGGGGTGTGAGTGTGCAGGAGTGTGCATGTGGACTGTGAGTGCACTATGACCGAGTGCATGCGTGTGTGGGTGTGCCCTGTGAGCATGTGCACATGGCCTGAGCAAGGGCGAGGACGCGGGAGCGTGCGCGTGTGTGCTTCCGGTGGCTCCAGCCAACAGGCATGGCTGTGCGGGACTCCTGTTTGGTCCTGGGAGGTTCCGGAGCCCACAGTGCGGCTGACTTCCAGCCTAGCCACACCAATGGCCCTGTGTGCCTGTCTGCGCCCTCACTGGCCGCATGCGCCGGCTCTGACACTGGGTGAAGAGATGTTGCTCAAGCACCAGGCGGTAGTCAGGCTGATGGGCCAGCAGACCCCGCAGCAGCTGCTCTGCAAGGCTCTGATGGGGACACTGGGGGCTGCGGGGCTGGGATGAGCTCTGTCTCTGGGATGACCCCCCCATCCCTCTAGAGCACCCCCATTACACTTTGAAGCCTCCTCCCACCCCACCCTTCTCACGGTTTGGAGAAAGTGCAGACCCCTGAGGCCACCAGCCCTGCCCCCTTCCTGCTCTCCCCGGCCCGTGCAGGGCGTCCCTGTCTCCTCCCTCTGGCCAGTCTCTTTAGGGACAACTGACCCTGCAGTTTGGTGCCCATAGGCTTGGCAATTGAGGTGGGAAGGGGGCCTGGGAGTCTCCCTGTAATATTCTAGAAAGCTCCAGACTTTAACACAGCGGGGGTCAGAGCTGTGGGGGGACCTGGGAGACAGGGAAGGGGCCCACCAGCTTTGGGGCAGCAGGCGGGAATAGCCAGGGGTGTTCCCAGATTGCTCCTCTCCTTGGCACTGCTGATCGCGGGAGTGTGCAGTGGGCAGGCAGGTTAAGTTCCTCTACTACTTTGCTCCTGGGTCCCTTCGACCCTGGCTTAGACCATCAGACACCCGGCTCAGGAAATCCAACCCCACTCTATCCAGCACCATTGCATCAAGAGAACATCCTGGACCGACATAAGTCCACCTAGACTTATCACTGTAACGAAGTGGAAACAGAACATGGGTTAAATAAATTTGGGTTTAGCTCATGATCTAATGTGACCATTAAAAATGACATTTAATAAATGATGTTAAAGAATAGTGACAGATATATATATATAGGACAATGCTTAGCATAATCTCATCTCGAGAAATACGTGGAGGCTTGTAAAAACACTTGAAGGATGTGCGTGGAAATGGTAGCGCTGGTTACCTCTGTGTGCTGGCTCACCTAATCTCTGTTCTCTTCTGTGTTTTCTACCGTGAGACGCAGTACTTCAGTAAGCAGAAAACCTCGTTTTTGAAGTTTCCATTGGCACTTCCATCACAGCAGAGCAGCTGACCCCATGTGGCTCTGTCCCCACTGGCCACCTGGCCTGACCTGAGCTGCCCTTGGCTGGGGAACTGCCCGGGAGGAGGGAGCACATGTTTAGAGTTTGGGTTGTGTCCCGAAAAGCTACCCCTCTTGGGCGGAGGCCCATGGAAGCCTTTTGTGTGCCTTCGTTTGCTTCTGAAAAGCGGGGTATTTGTTCACTGTTTCTAGTTTCCTGGCTGCACAATTCCACTCACTGGGTACCAGGTGTAGTGACTGGACTGGCCTCAGCTGTGCCCAACACTCAGTCTCGTAGGAAGGGTACAGCATCTGGGTTTGGGATCTTTGTGAGTTACAGGACACTCTTTGCTCAAAGTAGCATTGGGTGTTGGGTAGTCTCAATAAACGACTATGGGCTGCATCTCAGCATGAGGTCTGCAGTGTCGGCCAGGAGGGCCGTCAGCCCCCCACAGCTCCAGAGTCTAAATTCAGGGTCACAGTGGGACCCCCTTGGTGTCCTCCTGGGTTGTCAGTGAAGACACATCTGTCCTCGCATGGGGCAGCCAGCCCGAGGCGGATGGGGTCATTGGCCTGGCTCCTGTTGCACACCCAGAGCCGGCACAGAAGGCCCTCTGGGGCAGGCAGGTGCTCGGGGTGAAGCTGGGCTCTGCTCAGGGAGATGCCCAGAGCCTGCGTCCACCGCCCCCCACCCTGCACACACCCTCTGCCTGCACCACCTAACTGCTTCCCCGCGCACCCCCCGCACACCACCAGGACACGGCCTGTTACCACCCAGGCTGTGACACGCAGGGGACATTACCGGAAGGCCCATCTAATCTGGGGTGGGGGGATCTGGGGGGCCCCTAGACACCAGGAGAAAGGCTATGAGGGGCATCCCCCAGGCCCTGGGCTCACAGCCCCAGGCCTGTGCAGGGTGGGCCGCCTGTCACCTGGAGACCCTGCTACACCGCTAACTCTGTCGCTTCCCCCGGGAAAGCTGGTCAGGGGCCCTCAAAGGGAAAAACACGTGGACCTCAGGACGCGGTGGGTGGAGGAGCCACAGCCTTGGCACTGAAGAGGGAAGGCCACTGGCCAGAGCCTGGCTCAGGGGGAACGCTCGCAACCGAGGTCAGGGGGAACGCTCGCAACCGAGGTGCTGGGCGGGTGGGGCTGGAGAGGAGGGGGCGGGAGCGGGAAGAAGGGGGCGGAGTCCTCAGGAGCACCGTGCCGGCTGGGGCCTTCACAGCGCGCCCGGCGGACCAGGCCGTTGGCACCGCCCACTCGGGCTCACCCTGCCGGCTGTTGGTCGCGCCCACCCAGGCCCCGCCCACCGCGCAGGCGCCGCAGCGTCGCGTTTGAGAACATGGCGCCGGCGGCCCGGAAGCTGGTTCTGAGCGAGGAGACGGTCCGGGCGAAGAGCGGACTGGCGCCTCACCGCGACCTGGGTGCGCGGGGCAGCGGTGTGGGCACGGAGCTTGCCTGCCTGGGGGCCCTGACCGGCGGCGGGTTGCCTCTGCGCAGGTGCCGCGTCTGGCAGAAGGGGCCCCGAGGTGCGGCCCAGGTGGGCCCAGGTGCGGCCTCTGTCCGCTGTGCTGAGCGCCCGGGCACCTGGCGCTTGGCTTTACTCCCGTCAGAGCGAGTGGGTTTTATGAGGTGGAGCATTAGACTGATGAAAAAGTATCAAACTATCCTTGCATTCCTGGAAGAACGTCCATTCTCTCCTGCTGTCGAGTTCCTTCTCTCTGTCCTGGGTTCTCTTTCGTCTTACTTCCCTGGTGATTTTTCTCTCTGTGTTCATGAGGGATGTTGGTAGCTACTTTTATTTTTTCTTTTTGTACTGTTTTTGTCTGTTTTTGGCATCAGAGTGAAGTTGAGCTCATAAACTTTGTGGAGAAGTGTTGCCTTTTTTTTGTGGCGTTTAAGGGGTTGTGTAGAATTCATGCTAATTCTTTGAAAGGTTCACAGAATTTTCCTCTGAAACTATATGGGCCTATAAATTTCTAGTTTTGAAATTTTTAAGTTACAAATTGCGTATCTTTGGTTGCTTAGAACTGTTCATGTTGTTAGTTTCATCTTGGGTGAGTTTTGATTGTCTGGGGTTTTTGTGAATTACGTTGTCAAATTCATGTGTATGGAGTTGTTCATAGTATTCTGTTTTTAGCCTATTATGTGATTCGTGATTTTGTGATTTCCCCAACGGCTATAGGTTCTGTAGGGATATCTCTTCTTCCATTCATGATATTGATAATCTGTGTCTTTGCTCTTTTTTCAGTCTTGTGAGAGGTTTGTGAATGTTATTGGTCATTCCAAAGAGCTAGCTTTTGGTTTGGTTCATTTTCTCCAACGCTTTTCTGTTTTCACATTTTGTTGATTTGTGCTCTTTATTGTTTCCTTTATGCTTATTTTGCTCTTCTTTTTCTAGATTCTTGAGGTAGAAACTTAGATTATTGATTTGAAACTTTATTTTCTAATACAAATATTTAGTGTTATAAATTTCCCTCTAAGCACCAGTTTAGCCGCATCCCTAAGTTTTGTTATGTCATATTTTTGTTTTCATGCAGTTCAGCGTATTTTAAGAATTTCCCTTGAGATGTCCAGTTTGACTATGGATTATTTAGGAGTGTGTTTTTAAGGTTCCATGTGTTTGAAGATTTTCCTGTTATTTCTCTGTTATTGCCTCTAGTATGATTCCATTATGGGCAGAGAACATACTCCGTCTAATTTTAATTGTTTTAAATTGTCAGGGTTTGTTTTATGCCCCAAGATCTGGTCCGTGTTGTTGAATGTTCCAAGTGCCCTTGAATGAGTTCTGTGGTTGAGGGGAATGTGACGTGTCAAGCAGGTCCTCTTGGCCGATGGGGCTGGTCAGTTTTTCTGTGTCCTTGCCAATTTTCTGCCTAGTGATTCTATTAATTGAGAGAGGGGTATTGAAACCCCTAGCTACAATTGTAAATTTTTCTATTTTCTCTTTTCACTTCATGTGTTTTGAAGCCATGTTATTTGGTGCAATACATATTTATGGTTTTTATGTTTTCTTTGTGGACTGACCCTTTTAGCGTATGTACTATTCCTCTTTATCAGTGGTTTCTTTGTTGAGACATCTACTTTATTTGTCATTAACATAGCTACTCCAGCGTTCTTTAGATTGGTGTTTGTATGGCATTATCTTTTCCCATCTATTTGTTTTGACCTTTTAACCTACTATATTTCTTTATATTTCTAATTAGTTTCTTGGTTCATTATTTTTATCCCCTCTGCTAATCTCTGTCTTGTATTAATAGTAGTGCATTTGGACTATTTATATTTAATGTAGTTATTAATATATTAGAACTTAAATGTGCCACTTTATTTTTGTTTATTGTTCTCTTAATTTTTTCTTCTTTTATTTCCCTTTTCCTGCCTTTCTGTAGTTTACTTGAATATTTTTAGTATCCCATTTTGATTTATCTCTTAAGTTTTGGAGTATATTTCTTTGCATGGTTTTATAGTGGTTGCTCTGCAAATTATAGTATATTTATGTAATTCAACACAGTTTACTTGTATGAGCATCTTACCACTTCCAAGTGAAGTGCAGAAACCTCACTACCATGTAGAATTTAGGTGTCTTAACTATTTCGTCTACATACCTTCATAACTACATTAATGATACGATTTTTTACATTTAAAATTTAACAACTTAAACATTTAAAAACTTGAGGAGACATTTATCCACATTTACCTGTTTATTATTCTTTCTTCATTCCTAATGTTCCAGGTTTCCTTCTTTTGTCTTTCCTTCTAATTATCTTCAGGTAGGTCTGCTAATGACAGGTTCTCTTTATTTTTCTTTGAGAATATCTTTATTTTGCCTTCAATCCCAAAGGGATATAGATTTCTAGGTTGAAAATTATTTTTTTCGGCACTTGGAAAATGTTGTGCTGTTCCTTCAGGCCTCCGTGGTTTCTGAAGAGTAATTGCTGCCCTGTGATTCATTTTCTCCTTTGGGTAATGCATGTTTTCTCCCTGCTGGCTTTCAGAATTTTTTCATTGTTGTTAGTTTTCAGGAGTTTGATTCTGATGTGTGTGGGCATGGCATTTTTGGGTTTATTCTGTTTGGGATTTTCTAACTTTCTTTAATATTTGGGTTTATGCCTTTTACAAAATTTGGAAGTTTTCAGCCATTATTTCTTCAACTAAAAAAATTTTTGCTTTTAACCACCCTGTCTTTCTTTTCTCTTTTGAACTCTGAAATTTCGCTGGAGCTCCCAGTGGCATGAGTGAATGTTAGATCCCTTTTTCGTCTCCCACGGTCCCTGAGGCTGTTCCTGGTTTTCCTTTAGCCTGTTTTTTCCTGGTTGATCAGACTGGACGGTTCAGGTCACTGTGTCTTTGTGCTCACTCTTCCAGGAACTTCCCTCGCTCATCTCCACTCTGCGCTGCTCCTGGGATTGTTTTCTTCTGGTTTCAGTTACTTTATTTTTCATTTTTGAAACTTCTGTTTGTTTCTTCTTTAAATCTTCTGTTTCTTTGCTAAGACTTTCTATTTTTTTCATTTGTTTCAAGAGTATTCATAATTTCTCATTGAAGTATTTTTATGACAATTACTTTAAAATCCTTTTTAGGTAATTCTGATTTCTTTGTTATCTTATTGTTGGTGTCTCTGTTGGTTGTGTTTTCTCATTCAAATTGAGATTTTTCTGGGTTTTGATAATTTTTTATTATATTTTGGGCATTTGGGTATTATTTTGTGAGACACTGCTTCCTATTTAAAAATCCGTGCTCATTCCTAGCACCTGCGAGTGCTGCCTTGGGATGGTAGCTGGGCTCCTATCTCGCACACAGCCCCTGGCAGACTCCTGCGGCCCAGTAGGTGAGAGGCACCCGCTTGTCACAGCCAGGCCGGGACAGTGGTCAGGATCCACTCACATAGTCCTGGTGCCGGCCCCTGCACAAAACCAGGTGTATGAGGTGCTTTTTTTTTTTTGGTGTGTGGTTGCAGTAGGGTTGATGATGTCAAAAGAGTCTGTCCTGCAAGGTCCCCCTCCTGGTCCTTTGACTGAAGAAAGCAGGCTTACCTTGTTTTTTGGTCTATATCTACTGGTGTTTCTGGGTTGCCAGCTTCTTTGGCACTCAGACTGGGATGTACAGTGGACAAACAAACCCAGAATCAACCCAGGGAACTCCCTGCCAGGTCGTTTCTCGAGTCCTGAGGTCCCTGGACAGTTGGCCTCTGTTCCCTCCTTTCAGAGTCTTCCAGGGCTTGTTTCCTCTATTTCCCCAGGGTGTTTAAGTGTGGTGGGTGGAGAGGAGTAGATGGAATGTGTCTGTCTTGTCTGGAACTGGAAGTGCTCAGACCAAATTGTAAACTTAACACATATTTTAAAACGTAAATTTTCCTGGGAAAGTGTGGGTGTATTTGGATCCACACTGTCTTTTCGGTTACGGAAACTTTCATTTTTGTAGTTACATTGATCATCCAGTGGTTGCTGTTGAGTGTGCCTCAGAGAGGTGTCTGAGGTGCGCAGAGCGTTCAAAGCCAGGTGTGCTGGAAACAGCGTGGCCGAGTGGACTGGGGGTTTCAGGAGGCGATCCCTGTGTGGAGGCCTTGCGGGGTGAGGGGTGAGCAGCCGGAGTGGGAGTCAGGGTCAGTTAGGAGGGGGTTCCTGGTGAGGGGTCTGGAGGAGGCGTCGTCAAGGGAGGGTGGGCGTGGGCATGGACACCTGGAGAGAAGTGTGAGCTGGAAGGTTGAACACAGGCCTCACTCTTGGTATCCACATTCAAATATTGGATGAGTTGCATTCTTTTTCTAAGTGGCACTTTCACATTATGAGGTTAGCGTACCTCTCCCTAAGAAAACTTGGAAAATACGGAAATGCATAAGGAGGAGGATAAAGGGATTTATTCCATGGTGGGATAAATGTATTAACATTTGTCTTTCTCTTCATTCTTCTCATGTGTGTTGTTAAAGGAAAGTTTATTCAGTGGTGCTTGTTAAAGCACGGTAAGGAAGACTCGATCCAGGACCATCGCTGTAGGTTCAAGGATGAGAAAACGGGGTCTTGCAGCGGGGGAGAGACTGGGCTCAGCTCTTCACCGCGAGGACAAGTGGGGGCTCGTAGGCGGGAGGCAGGGGGGTGGGCTGGGGAGGAAGGTCACTGCGGGGAAGCATGGGGGGCTCTGGCTGAACTGAACCGACAGGATCGTGCTGAGGGCAGGCCAGGGTAGTGGTCAGCGCCTGGGGTGCTGGTGGTGAGGAATCTGCCCAGGTATTGAGGGTGGGGTTCTTGCTAAACCGACGTGGCTGGGCTTTTGGTAAAACTGGATTTTATAAGGAAGTGTGCAGGTGGCCTAGGAGAAGGTTCAGGTCCTGAGTAAAGTTTGGTCAAAGAATTTTTGTCCGTGTCTGCTGTATTTCCAGAACCTAAGAATTTGGACTTTTATTATAATATTTTTCCGATAACAAAGACTAAAATCTCATAATTTTTTATTCTTAGCTGAGCTTCAGTCTTTATCTATTCCCGGAACTTACCAAGAGAAGATTACTCACCTAGGAAATTCTTTGATGAATTTAGCAGGTCTGAAATCTTTAGATCTCTCTCGCAACTCCTTGGTTAGCCTGGAGGTAAGTTTCAGGTTTATTTCCCACAAGAACATGTATTGCCGTCACTATCGGTGGAAGGTACTTTTAGGGTAAAGGGTATGATCTTTCGTAACTGTGCTTGTCATACTTGTAAACTGTGCACTTGCAATGATTAGAGGTGTTATGTTGTTTTTCTTGTGTTTACTGTGAGCTCGACCCCTTCCACATCACATCGCCTCTAGCCGAGTTCTCCCGTGAAGAAAGATGAGACCCCAAAGGCTGACGTGTGGGTGCGGCTCCCCCCGCCCCCCAGCGCGGTCTTTTGTCCACTTTCTGCACGTCGTCTCCATTCCGAGGCCGGCTCTTCAGACTGCCTCAAATGGCAGTCCAGCGCGTGCGGGCTGCTGCCGTGTGCCCAGCAGGGGCAGGCGCTCATCCCGGTGGGAGGTCATGTGGGGGTGGCAGAGGGACGATGTGCAAGCTGCCCCGCAACGTGGTGCTGCGGAGAGCGCATCGGACACAGCCTGGGGGGGCTCCGAGTCACATGCAGGCTCCAGCCCACGTCTCTGCACTGCCCTGGGCCTTGCTTCCTAGCCTGTGCGTGGCAGCACTGGCCGCTCTTACCCTGCAAGGCTGAGTGCAGGTTGGAAGAGGTCGTGTGTGTAAGTCACTTAGCTTAACGACAGTGGGAGACGTGGCACTTTACATTTCCCTGCGTGGTCGATTCACTGCGTAAAGCACTGAGAACTTTACAGGTGAGAACACGTTTCATCCCAAGCTTTTCCTGGTGAACAGCAGGTGTACGTCGCAAGTGCGTTTGTTAAGTCGCGTGGTGGCTGGAGTGTGGCTGACTCGGCGTGTTTCCTCTGCCAGGGCATCCAGTACCTGACTGGGCTGCAGAGTCTTAGCCTCTACTACAACTGCATTTCCTCGCGGGCGGAGGTCTTCCGGCTCCACCCGCTGAGTGAGCTCGCAGACGTGGACTTCCGGCTGAACCCCGTGGTGAAGAACGAGTCTGATTACCGCCTCTTTGTTGTGCGCTTGCTCCCCAAGCTCCGACAGCTGGGTAAGCTCCTGCTCCCTGCCGCCGTGACAGGCGCCTTGTGCTCTTAGATGGGTCACTCTGTGATTCCTGCTGGACAGGGAAGTTGATCTTCTGCGTTGATGGCTTGAGTCCCTGCAGACCACAGCTCTAGGGGCCCTGTGTCCTTGCAGGACGGGGCAGCCGGGCCATGGCCAGGCTGCCCCGTCCTGAGCCAGCCCTCCCCGCTCGAGCCGTTTCACCTGGCTCCTGAGTGTCTCCAGCCCTCCTTGCACAGCCGCTGGGCATCCTCCCAGGCTCAGCTGGACAGCTGGGCTCACCTGGCTTTGCATCCACCTGGCAGGACACAGGACGGGCATTTCATTGTGCCCCCAGGTGACGGGGATGAGAGGAGACAAGGTGCAGTGGTCGTTTGGCTTCACGGCCTTGTATCCCTAAAAGACACAGGTCTGCAGCAGTCTCGTAGGCGGAGCTTCCAGGGCCCCATAGCCACACCCCGTAGAGAGGGTCCTGGGGTTGGGGCGGCCACAAGGCAGTATCTCTGCTAATCCCGGCCCGAGTCACACACCCAGGGAGAGAGCCAGGCCTCAGCCCAAGGGCACACTGCCCATGGGGTCCGTGGGGAAGGAGAGGGTTTGGGGTCTCTTACCCTCAGTCCCCACGTGACGGAATGGTCAGAATGCCAAAGTCACAGGGTCGTGGTGAGGAGACCTGGGGTTAGTGTCTGTGCATTCCCGGGACAGTGCCTGACATTTGCAGGTGTTTCTGTTCCTAGCATCAGACCTGCCACACATGCTGTCAGAACTGAGCCCTCCTTCTGAAGCCAGCCAGTTAGCAAAAATCAAGAATCAGCAGAGGACAAAACACTTCCCCTCACTGTACATGCCCTGAACAAGCTTGTTCTCTGCAGCTGTGGATAGCATTCAGTGCTTTCTGAGAACTGAGATTAGGGTGTCGATGTTAACTAAACAGCAAAAGAAGGCTAACGTAGCCTAGGCGTGTGCAGGCTGTCTGAGCATAAGTCTGCTTGGCCCTTGTGCGCTGACAGCTGTGGGCTGGTTAGGACTTTTCGATACCCGTGAGATAAAGGTAGGGTGGGCCTCACCTTTCAACCATGTAAGTCTGTGTGACGTCAGGTGAAGGGTGTGCACACCTGTTCTCGCCTATCCTTTCGCAGCCCCAGGAACGGGGTACTGCTGCGCCCCTCTCCTAGGTGAGAAAGCAAGTAGAGGAGCAGCTGAGAGCCTCAGTGGGTGGATGCTGAGCTGGGGCCAGGCCAGGCTGCCTGGGGCTGTTGTGCTTGGAGTTGGGTGGTTATATCACCCAGGGGCCTGGGAAGTTTTGACCATGGAGTGATCTTCCACGTGTCTGTACGTGCATTCTAACATTTTAAACTGCATTCCTTTGTACCTCGGAGAGGTTTGTGGAGACTGAAGAGAACTGTCAAAAGTGAGTGCAGAGGGCCCTTCAGTTTCAGGCTCATTTTGTAACAGCACAGATCAGTGATGTGGATTAGAATCCTCTTAAAGAAGTCCTCTGGTGAGAATGCTACAGCCTGACCATTGCCAGAAGACCACTTGTTTAATAACTAAGTGTCTAAACAGTTTTTCTCCAACCTTCTGAAAGTGATTTGAGGAACTAACAGAGGAGCTGGCTGGGCTTCCCTGAGCTGAGCAGGCTTCGTTTCCGCAGGAGCTCAGCTGCCCAGGACAGCCGGGCCAGGGGCAGTGGTGGTGCAGAGTGTCTGGCAGGGCTGGGGGGCCCCTCTGTGCCCACCTCTTGTGATGACAGCACATCCTCTGTCCCATGGGGCGGTCACTGCTTGGCAGGGCCTGGCAGGACAGTCGGTGGTCTGTGGCCCAGTGTGCTCACTGAAAGGGGGCATACGTGACCCTTACTGGCATGCTGCTTTTCCTGCTCTGGGAGAGCAGGTGGCCTCGGCATCACGCTGGCATCTCTGGGAAACCATGTGTACCCCAAAGCCCGGTATTCCTGTCCTGGGCCCCTTGGGGCAGGCTCAGCCCTGAGGGGATGGACACCCTGCCCTGTCGGTGTGCACCAGGGTGGAAGACGGTGCCACCGCCTGCCCTCCACAGTCCTGGGCGTTCTCTCCTAGACGACCGTCCCGTGAGAGAGAGCGAGAGGAAGGCTTCCCAGCTGCATTTTGCTTCGGAGGACCCACTCGGCTCAGGAGAGAGCATCCCTGCCGCTCTGAAAGTTGGAAGGTATGAACAGACTGGAGCTGGGAGAGGTCTTCAGGCTGCCTGCGGGTGGGATGAGTAACCCAACGCCGTAGCTTCTGCGCCCGTCACACGCAAAGGGCAGGTGCCAGCAGGCGAGGGAAGAGCGACGGCCAGGCTTTCACCCCATTTTCCACACTCTGTAAAAGTTAGTTTTTACTATTTGAAGTGTTTATTATAGCAATACGTGTAAGCTCAAGGAAATGGAGGGGTCACAGTGAGGAATAGCAGCTGCCCCTCCTCAGCTGCTCTTCACGTCTGTGGCCTCGGCAGCCTCCGGGTTTGTCTGAGCTGCTTCCTCATCTCCGTGTGCAGCCAAATCCCCTTTTGGGATGTGAGCATTTAACACCTGCCTGGATGGGCAGGATTTAGTCG
>RJWJ010033518.1:0-17835 GCA_004363605.1 Indri indri | reverse complement strand
CACAACTGAACATTAACTCACATACTTAATGATTGCCTGTATGTGTCTGCAGTGAATCTGGCTAATTTCACTCTGCAAATCCCTCCGTGGTATAAAATTCATAATGCTGAAAGGGACCTTTATCTGTTACTGCTGCTTTCTCTCAGAGCTGTTTAATAAATTACTTAAGAGAAAAATTATTTAGCTAAAGCTTTCTTTCAAAAATATCAAAAATAAGCTTCCCAAAGTTCTTTTTGTAACATATTCCTGGGACCTTTTAAGACTAGTGACAGTGGAGTGGAGTGGAATAGTCTCACAGCAGAGGCAAGAGATCCCAGCTCAGCCCTAATTCTGACCCTAACAAGAGATGCAATTTTCAGTGGAGTTATTCTAGCTCTGTGTACCTGGTGACATCTACAGAAAAACATAGGGACTTTTACTTGCTCTAACAAATTATTCTGAGTCTGAAATGAGGTACTAGGCGCAAATAACTTTTTAGTAAAGCTAAAGGAGAAATACAGTTGATAAGAAGAACAATGAATTCAAATTAGCTATCTACATTGTCTCACTTTCAAGATCATGGCTAACCTATCCCTGCTCAGAAAAGACTAGAAAATCAATAAAGAACTGAATTACTTCGGTGGTCAAATCTGATCATAGATCCATATGGCACATGTAAAATACATTTCTTTTAAGATAATGTGGCTTTCCGGGAGGCCTTGGGCTGAACATTTCCTTACCTTGCTCCCTCTTACTGACATTCTTTTTTTTTTTATGTTAATTTTTTTTTTTTTATAACATCCTTCTTACTTTTTGGTTAGTGGGTCACAAGCTCAGAATGAATTCATAAGCTAAAACATATTTCAGCAATTAGCACCCTAAAAATTCAAGCTGCTTTTTGGCAATATTCTCAAAAGATGATTTCAGCACCTTTCACCCCTAGCTTGTTTGATAATTCACATTCCCCTGTCCTTGGACTTGGCAGGTTCTGCAGTGTTAGAGGCGCATTCTTAGTTTGGTGAGGAAAGTGTGAGCAACTGGAAGATGCTAAATAGGGACATTAGCTACATCTGAACTAGATATACTGAGTTAGGGGGGTTTTGTTCCTGGCATGTTCTCTCTATTTTTAAATGTGATTGTACTCGGTGCTATTCTGAACATTTTAGTTAACTCCCTGCCGTCCACCTACCTATCTTATTATTAGCTACCTTCTCCAGAAATATTTTTAAAGAAGTTAAAAAAGAGATGAAACAAAATGTCTTCCAAACTGCTTCTTTCTCTGGCTTCAGAGGAATGAACAGACTCTTACCTGTTTTTATACTTCATTTCTCAGAGGTAAGGACAACTGAAAGCCAAAAAGAGGCTAGGAAATTTGGTCCCACGAGGAAAATCCCCTGTATTTTATGTCACTTTACATACTGAGATACAAGGTGACAATTATCCATTCAGGAAAAATTAACGTTTAGTGCCCCCCTAGTTAAAAGAAGAATGGCATTATGCATATTAACTAATAAGCACAGTTACAATTAGGTTTTGTTGAAAGGGTAAATAACCATTCCTCCTCCATGCCTTTAACCCACAGATATTTTCCCCCCATTCAAGTGTATGTCTTGTTTTCCTCCAAGCTGGGTCTAAACAAAAAGTCCCAAAAGTGACCAAAAACTTAAAGGAGGCCTAAGGGAAATCTACAATCAAGCTTCAATGACAGAAATTATAACGATTTCATCTATTTGGGCTACTCAAGTTCTTTTTCTTCCTTTTTTCTCTTTGCCTGCTTGCTCTGATAACTGATGTGGCAAAGATTTCTAATTCTAAGATTTGCATGATCCAAAGATACTAAAGAAAATTAAAATAGGAATCTTTGGACCATAAATTAATATTTTATGCATATTCAATACAGGTTATCTTAGTTAGCACGAGGTGTGCAATTGGTTGGAAAGTGGCAAAAACTTCAAAGTCATAAGGATAAGGCCCTAACTCTGGTTGTTCTTTTTGTTCTGGAAAAATGAGTTTCTCAATTGGGAATATGTGACAAAACACACTTCAGGTTTTAAATTCTTAGCGACCGCATGCACTGCTAGATCCCATCCCTTGGTTATCTGAATCAGAATCCTGGAGAGAGGAGCTCAGTGGTGTATATTTCGAAGCTTCCACAGGGGATTCTGATGCACATCCCTGTTGACAAATACAAGACCAGCTGATCAAGTTTCCTTCCTACTTTGACTTTGTTTGAGTCTATGGCTGTGTCTCTATATTAGGACTCTAGCAAGTCGTGGCAAAGAAGTAAAGAAGAACAATATCATCTTTGACATGATATTGCAGATGTTTGAGGGTAATTTAGCTGATGTAAAGAATTCTGAGATGTGTTTATAAAATGTTTTCAGGCAGATAAAACCTGACAAGGAGCAGCTAATTTTATAACTGGAAGATGGTCCCAGTAATAGGAAGATGAAAACACATAACCAAGAAAGATACTTTTTCCTATTCTCTAGGCGACTCAGGTTTGTTTAGTCAGAGAATCTTCTTAGGCATGCTCAGGGGCAGTCTTATTTTTCAAGTTTTTTTTAATTTCCTCTCCTCTATTAGTCCAGAGAACAGCTACAGTAACATTAAGTTGCATCACATTCTTTTATTATAATTCAGCCTCTCTAGCTTTCTGTTTCCCCCAAACACCAAGTTCATTTGAGCTTCAGGATCTAGAACATTCTGCCACAGAGAACATCTTCTCACCATTCTGATGTCTGCCTGCCTTTCTCCCCCACCGAGGGAAGACTTTCCTAACTCTCCAGTCAAAAGTAACTCTTCCACCTCAGTTACTCTCTGTCACACTTGGTCTCTGCCATATTAGATCTTCAAAGCACTTACTAAGACCCGAGATAATCTAGTTTATTTATTGATCTTTATTGTTGTTTATTGTTTACTCTTTCATTGTTTGTCTCACATAACTTGCTTGTAACTCCCTAATCCAGTAACCTTTTCTATTTTTTTAACACCTGTCTGGCTCAGAGAGGGTGCATAATAAATATTTGTTAGACTAATAATTGAAACTTTGCTGCTTTCTCCAACGTGTTTTGTCAAACAATAAGCATCCTCAAGAGTATGAAATAGATATCTACACAGTAATTTTGGCATATTCATGTTTCACCTTCTTAGAGCTTGTGTGGTTGACACGCTTCATTAAAAATATAAACTGAAGGCTTTACGGAAGTAGGCATAATATAACAGATATCATGGGATACAATAATATTGTATTATACTTGCAATAGAATGAAATTAAAGCATAAAAATAAATATTTATCATACATGTATAAGAGTTGTAGTGCTATTAGTTGTTTATTACTTTTTCAGTGCACCAACTTATAGAGAACTTCTTGCTGTCTCAGGAGCAACAGAAAACAAGATTCTAAGTTTTATTTGTGTTTCTTTCCCTTACAAGTGACTGAGAACCAAAGAAAATTCACCTGGGCAAAAGGGGGACCAATGAGTTCATGCATTTAAGCCAACAGAAAGCAGACAACATACAGGGATAACTGGTGTTAGGAACCTTCTACTTCCAGCATGCATTCCTTGACTTTCCTTTTTGCTTCTTTTCCTCCGACAGTAGACTTACTTCTTCCAGATGTCAGAGAACATGGCCAATACTCCAAGGCTACATAGTGTCACTGGCAGATAAGAATTGAATCTCCTTGCTTGACTTCTATGTGGAAAAAAACTAGACAGAAACCCTGCAAAGGCCCACGATAGCTAGTATTAGTTAGAGCTCTATATTTGAGCCAATGAATTCTACCCAAAGGGGTAAGTTTACATGATGGCCTGTGTCAGGAGCACACACTTAGTCTAATTTATCACAGACAGAAGAGAGGTTATCTCTAGAGGGATTGGCAAAATCTGTAGGAATATACCTATATTCATTCCAACCACGTGATTAGAAAACATGGGATGATGAAAAGACCATTTTCCAAATGTGTATTGTTGTTCTTGGAAGATGAAACAATAAATATATATTAGACTTTCATATGTTTTCCTTCCATGGAAGGAAATAGCGCCTAAAATTAGGGTGACCATAAGTCCTAGCTCTGGTCTGTGCCTGTTATTCTGAAGTAATTGTTAATATATCCTCAAAATGCTCAAAATTGTAATGATTTGAACAACATCAAATATATGATCATTTAACATAAAAACCACGGCCAATCAGGTTCCAGGTATATATCTAATTAGCAAGTATGTATCCAGAAATTTGCCAAGTTACCTACAGAGATTCAAGAAAAGTATCTCTTAAAAAAAAAAAGTGTCTCTTTTTTTAGGGAATTTATGATCTGATTGGATGCAGATTTCTCACCAGAAAACATGGAGATCATAATACAGTGTAATGACATGTTTAAAGTGTTAAAAGACTAGAACTGTCAACACAGAAGTCTATGTATAGTAAAATATCATTCAGAAATGAAGGTAAAATAAAAACATTCTCATTTAAATGGAAACTAAGCAAATTCATCACCAGCAGTTTTGTTCTAATGGAAATGCAATGGAAGTTCTTCATACCAGAAGAGAAGCAATACCAGAAAGAGATTTAAATCATCAATAATGAAGGAAGAGCAACAAAAGCAGTAATATCTGGGTAAACATAATCAGTTATTCTTTTTCTCTTAAATCTTTAAAGTATGTTTAATGGTTGAAAGCAAAAATTATAACATTGGCTGATGGGATTTTCAATGCATGTTTCTGTGACATATAAGATAGCATAAAGGGATAGAGTAAAAGCACTTGCATGTCGGAAAGTTTTCTACATGCCATTTGAACTGGTAAAATATTGATTGTATGTAGATTGTAAAAAGTAAGTAAATATATTGTAATAGAATAACCAACTACTGGAAAATCCATACATTAGTCAAAGTCACAACAAATAAATTAAAATAGGATACTAAAAATGTTCAAATAATGTAGAATAGATAAAGAAGTAGAAAGACAGAAAGGAAAAATAGCAGGAACACACAGAAAATGAAAAAGTAAATTATAAACCTAAATCCAAACATAATAATTACAATAAATAATGACTAAACATAAGACGTGAAAGAGAGAGATTGCCAGAATGGATTAAAAAATGCGACCTAACTACATGCTTTCTACAAGAGAATCATACCAAATAAAACTGAATAGGTAGGTTAAAAATAAAAGGACAGAAAAAGATACATTATGCAAATATTAATTAAAAAGACTGAAGCGGCTGTATTAATATCAAACAAGGTAGATTTCAGAGCAAAGAAAATGACAAAGGATAAAGACAGATATTATATAATGATAAAATAAAAGGATCCATTTGATTAGAAGACACAATGATCCTAAATGTTTATGCAATTAATAGCAGAACTTCAAAATATATGCAGAAAAAATCAGCAGACTTGAAAAGAGAAAAAGGATATGCCACAATTACATTTGAAGATTTAAACAGACCTCTTTGAGCAACTGGCAGATACAGTATTCAAAAAATCAGCAAGGATGTAGACCAACTAAACATCAATAACCGATTGGATGTAATTGACATTCACAGAATAGTTCACCCAAGAATAGTATAAATATACACTCTTTTCAAGTGTGCATGGAAAAAAATTCATGAAGATAGATGATATCCTGGATTATAAACAAATTTCAATAAATTTTTAAAAATTAAAAATACAAAGTGTTATTTCTATCAGAATGTTTTCTAATTGTAAGGGAATAAAAATGAAGTTAATAACAGACATTTGACAGGAGAATCTACAAACATTTAGAAATTAAACATAGAATTTTATAATCTATTGAACAAAGATGAAGTCCCAAGAGAAATTCAAAGGTATTTTTTAAGTGAATGAAAATGAAAACACAGTATATCTAAATGTATGGAATGCAGCTAAAGCAATGCTTAGAGAGAGATTGTTAGTAATAAATGTTTACATATTTTTTGAAAGTACTCAAATCAATGATCTAAACTTCCATGTTAAGAAACTTGAAAAAGCAGAGTAAAAATGATTCCAAAGCAAGCAGAAAGGAGTACATAATAAAGATAAGAAGAGAAATTAATTAAATCTAAATCAGAAAAACAATAGGGAAAATAAATGAAACCAAAAGCTAGCCTTTTAAAAGGAAACTCAATACAATTGATAAACTTCTAGCTTACCTAATAAAGGGGAAAATGAGAGAAGAAACAAATTATAAATATCAGGAAGGAAGGATGGGGTATCACTATAGACCCTGCAGGCATTTAAACAATGATAATGAAATGCTATGAATTCAACAACATAGATGACATGGACTCATTCCTCAAAAACCACAATCAAAAACCTCACTCAAGATGTAATGGATTACCTGAATAGTCCTATAAGTATTAAATCACATTCATATTTTTAAAAATTCCCGAAGGAAATCTCCATGGCCAGATGACTGGCCATGATAAATATTTAAAGAAATGACAAATATTTAAAGAAAAAATGTCACCAATTCTACATAATCTTTCTGAGAAGATAAAAGAAAAGAGAATACTTCACAATTCATTTTATAAAGCTGGCGTTATCTTGATACTAAAACTAGACAAAAACAATACAAGACCAATAGCATTTAGAACATAATTGTAAAAATCCTTAACAAAATAATAGCCAATCAAATCCAGAAATAAATGCAAGAAATAATACACTACAACCATGTGAGGTTTATCACAAGACTATATGGCTAGTACACTATGCAAAACCAATCAAAGAATGTTCTATGTTAACAGTCTAAAGCAGAAAAGCCAAATGACTATATCATTTGATATAGAAAAACCATAACAAAATTAAACATTAAATCTGATGAAACACTCAACAAACTAGGAAGAGAACTGCTTCAACTAGGTAAAAGGCATCTACCAAATAAAATAAAACAAAATAAAATAAAATGAAGTAAAACAAAACAAAGGTAAATTAAGTAAAGCTAACATTATAGTTAACAGTGGAACATTTAATTCTTTTCCCCTAAAATTGGGAACAAGGCAAGAGTATTATTCTCATCCCTTTCTTCCATAATCATACTAGAAGTTCTAGGTGCATTAATAAGGTGAACTACCTCTAAAAATAGAAATAGTAATAATAAAATAGCAAAAAGACTTCAGAACAAGAAATAAAATTGTCTCTATTCCCAGGTAACATGATTATCTATGTAAAACTTCCCTAAGGAATCTCTGAAAATTTTCTTAGAAATAAGTGAGTTTAGCAAAGTCACAGGAAAAACATCAACACACAAAGATCAGTCATATTGCTATATCCTAGGAGTAAGATAATTGTAACCAAAATTTTAAAATATCAGTTTATACTATTCCCTAAAAATGAAATACACAAGTATACAAGGCTGTCCGGAAAGCCACTATTAACATAATGAGAAATGTTTGCACGACATGGATGTAACCTGGCTGCCAAGGAGAGTGTACTCAGATGCACTTGCGTGAACAACGATGACTTCACTGTACTAGTCAGTGGGGTGCTAGATGCCTTTAAGTGAGCATGTGTACTCTATGGCCATTGCATTCAAAATGACTGGACAAATAGAGCAACGAATTTGCATCAAATTTTGCGTTAAGCTTGAGCATTCCTCTGCAGAAACTATTCAGATGATTCACAAGGCTTTCGGAGACGATGCAATGAGTACAGAGCAAATAAAAGGGTGGCACAAATACTTCAAAGATGACCAAGAATCTGTTGTAAGTGATTCAGGTTCTGGAAAGCCTGCAACAAGCAGAACACCTGAGAATGTTGAACATGTACAGGTTATGTTAAGAGACACTGGGAGAACTGCGTTAGGTCCCAAGGCGTCTACTTTGAAGGGGAATGAGGCATCATTGTCCTGTGTATAATGTTTCTTGTATCTTCTTCAAAAAATGTCTCTATTTTTCATATTACATGGCTGGATACTTCTGGACAGCCCTCGTAATTCTAAATCAAAACACATACAGAATCTGTATGCTAAAAACTAGAAGATGCTAATGAAAGATCTAAATAAGGGAATGGCATACAGAGTCCATGGATTAGAAGACTCACTGTAGTAAAGATGTCAGTTCTCTCTCAAACTTATCTCCAGATTTATTGCAATTCTTATAAAAGTCCCAGCAAGACTCCTTGTAGATATGGTTCACTTTACTCCAAAATTCCTGTAGAAACACAAAGAAACTAGAATAGCTAAAACAATGTTGAAAGAAGAATAGAATTACCCTACCTGATTTTAAGACTTACCTAAAGCTACAGTAATCAAAACAGAGAGGCATCAACAAAAGGATTGAGCCATAGATCAATGGAACAGCATAGAGTCCAGAAAAAGACCCATGCAAATATAGTCAACTGATTTTTAACAAAGTTGCAAATACAATTCAATTGAGAAAGTACAATCTTTCAACAAATGATGTCAGAACAATTGCACAACTGTATGTGAAAAAAACACAACTTTGATTTAATGTGTGGTCATTATACAAAATGATTCAAAATAGATCATTGATCCAAAGGTAAAACTATAAAACTATTAAGAGAAAGCATAGGAAAAAATCTTTATGACTTGGGGTTAGACAAAATGTTCTTAAGCATAACATCAAAAGTATGATCCACGAAAAGAACATTGATATTTGAACTTCATTAAAGTTAAAAACTTTTGCTCTGTGAGGAATACTGTTAAGATGATGAAAAGACAACTATAGTCAGGGAGAAAATATTTGTAAATCAAATATATGACAAAAAATTGTATCCAGAATTATAAGAATAATAACACATACCCAGCAGTGAAAAAACAAAGAAGCTAATTAAAAATGGGCAAAAGACTTGAGCAGACACTTAAACCAAAGAGAATAAGGAAAAGGCAAATAAACACGTAAGTAATGGTCTATATCATTAACGTAAATAGGAAAATCAAATTAAAGCCATGAAAAGATATCACTCTTCACCTGTTAGAATGACTAATATAAAAAAATATGGACAATACCAAGTGCTGAAGAGGATGTATAGCAACCGGGCTTGTCATTCATAACTAGTTGGGTGCAAAATGGTAAAGATACTCTGGAAAATAGTTTCTTATAAAGTTAAACATGTTATTTAGTAATAATCCTATTCTGAAATATCCTAGAAAACATGAAAACATGTTCGAACAAAAACCTGTTCATAGATATATTTAGTAGCTTTATTTGTAATAGCAAAAACTGGAACAACCCAAATGTCTTTCAAAGGATGAGTGGAGAATCAAACTGTGATCCATTCATATGATGGAACACTACCTATAAATTAAAAGTAACAAATTATTGATATCTGTAACAAGTTGGATTAATCTCAAAGGTATCAATTTTATTGAAAATAATAGCCTCAAATGACTCATCCTATTTGATTCCATTTATATGACATTCTTGAAACAACCAAAGAATAGTGATGGAGAATGGATCAGTGGTTGCCAAAGGTTATGAGGAGAGGAGGGTGTGATCCAAAAAGAAGTATAAGAGAGTTTTCTGGGATGATAGAATTGTTCTGTATCCTGATTGTGGTGGTTACAACAAATATATGCATTTGTTAAAATTCATAGAACTATACACCAAAAAGTCAACTTTATTCCACCTGTGCACCCATGACTATGGCTAAAACACGAAGCATATTGTTTTGTACTGTGTTACACCAAACAATACCAAATGCTAATGAGGATTTGGAATAACTCAAACTCTGTCATTCAGCGCTGGTGGGAGTGTAATGGTATAGCCACTTTAGAAGACAGTTTGGCAGTTTCTCACAAAACTAAGCATAATCTTTCCATACAATCCAGTAATTGTGCTCTTAGATACCCAAATGAGTTGAAAACATGTCCACACAAAATCCTGCACATGAATGTTTCGAGAAGCTTTACTCATCATTTCCAAAAATTAGAAGCAACCAAGATGTCCTTCATCAGGTGAATGGATTAATGAACTGTGATACATTCATACAATGGAATATTATTCGGTGATAAGAGAAAAGAGCTACCATGCCAGAAAAAGATGGAGGGGAACTTAAATGTATATTGCTAAGTGAAAGAAGCCAGTCTTAAAAGGTTACATATTGTATGTTCCAACCATAGGACATTTTGGAAAACTATAGAGACAGTGAAGGATCACTGCCAGCTAGGCACTGGGGATACAGGGGAGGGATAAATAAGTGTAGCAAAGGCATTTTAAAGACTGTGAAACTATTGTATGGGATTTCATAACGGTGGTGACATGAAATTATGCACTTGGTAAAACCTATAGAACAACAGAGAGAGAGAATCCTAATGTAAAGTATGAAATTAGGTTAATAACAGTGTATCAATATTGACTCATCCACTGTAACAAACGTACCACACTAATGAAGGATACTAATAATAGGGAAACTCTGTGTGTGTGTGTGTGTGTGTGTGTGTGTGTGTGTGTGTGTGTGTGTGTTTGCTGGGGCTGGGGGAAACAAAGGGTAGTGTCTGGAAATTCTCTATTTTTTTACTCAATTTTTTGATAAACCTAAAACTGCTTTAAAAAATAAAGTCTATCAATTAAATAAGTGAGTTTTACTACATATTAACTTCAAAAATAAAAATTAAAAAGAAAACACAGAAATGATAGCAATTCAATTATCCAAAGTTAGAAGTAGCAAGAAGTCCCGGTGAAAAAAGGCACAAGGCAGATACAAATTTTTGCAAAAGACAGCTTGTCATTTTTTACATTCCAATTTCAATTAGTTAATTAATTCCTCTGTCAACCCATTTTTTTATGACTGATTGAAAGTAAGAATTTGATTTTTGTTTTATATGCAAGGAAGGAAATATCATGCAATCCTTGTTAATTTTCGAGTGGACTGAAGCAGTAGCTTTTCCTGTTGTTACTAACAGACTGAGCCATTAAATTGTGATTCTTTTTTAGGAACCCTCTTTTTTAAAGCTGCAAACCGCTTTTAAATTTCACCTGCTTCTTGAGATAGCTTGAGATATGTTCAACTACACTTATTATCCTCCACACTTTTATTGGAGATATTTCATTGGTATGACAACATGTCTGCATTAATATATAATAAGCATCTTTTTAAGCAGTGGTCAGTCCTTTTGTGATTTGCCATAGCTACACTATTATGATAAATTACCTTAAACAAGTTCAACCTGATAACTATGAAAAAGGTTACGTTGTTCTTCAATTATCCTTTTAATCAATCTCCCAGGATAATCATTCTGCCTAAAAATATGTTTCTCAATACTAATTTCATTATCTAGGTGATTCTCATCACTAATCATTAGAGTGCAATTCTCCATATTCTTAACAACTCTTACTTTAACTTAAATGGGTGATTAGACTCAATACGCAGGATATTACCTGCACGGTGGTCTTGATAATACATTCTTCATTGTAACTATCTTTGCTTCATCCTACTAATAGATGTTAAAAAAGAAAAAAAGCTCTTATTAAACCCTTCCACAGTAAATCATATATCTAAATGAAGATTACTTTCCACACACAAAAAAAGAGATAATAAAGGACTTTCATTCCTTTATGTCAAGAAAACCTTCCTGTAAAACTTTGCTACACTGAATATCATTGAGCCTTTCAAAGTAATAGAATAAACAGTTTTCCAATATATTGGCAAAGCATTTAGGGATCGAATGTTGTGGATTATGTTTTTTTTTTTAAAAAAGATGTAACTTTAATTATGGAGAATAGAAAATCACTATAGCTTTCCTGGATTTTTTTAGTATTCCTCACTAGACTACATTCAAAGTAGGCCTCAATGAAGCAGTCCTGATTTTGCTGTGTCATAACACACACCATCTAGTGACAATTGAAGGAACTTCAACGTAAGTATTTGGGAGGTACCATTAAAGTACACAAGCTCTAAATACATCTCTTAAATAACCCTCACCCTTTTTATTACAATATAGGAAAGAATTTTATACTTGTCTCTCAGTTATATAATGTTTTCCTCTCTTAAATAATGTTTTCCTGATGCCCGTCACAATCTCTAAGCTGTGCTTGTAACTGTCAATAGACTTTGTTTGGGTTTTAGGAAAATGTCATCAGACAAGCTTACTAAGATGCAGATCTTAGTTTGTGCTAGCAACTCCAGACACAGTTCTCAAGGTAAAACGAAACAGAAGTTGAATCTTGACAGTTTCATATGATTTTGTTGACCGTAGTGAATAATTTAACTATTATTATTGTTATTATTTGTACTTTAGGTTATAAAAATTACGGAAATACTTTTTTCTCAGTAGAAAAATACTTTGAAAATTAATCTTGTTTGTTTTCACTTTTTAAAATTTTTTTAACCTACATACAGTAAAATTGAGTCTTTGTGGTATCCAGTTCTATGGTTTTTGACAAATGCATAGACAAAGGGCTGTGCACTCACCACTGCAACCACGATGCAGACCAGTTTCATCATCCCCCCAGCTCCCTTTTGCTGCTTTCCTGTAGCCAACCTCCCTTCCTGCCTACAGTCCCTGCAAAATTACCTTTTATAAAGTTTAAAATAGTAAAAGCGGAAGGAACCCATCACCGGATGGATTATTTCATGAAGTGAATGTTTCCAGTCACTCCAGATTTTCTTATTCAGAAAAATTAAGGATGTATTCCTTAAGCTATTATAAAATCAACGTAGTATGAAGAGAAGAGAAAGATGACACATTCCCACTCACTTGAATATTAGATTTGATTCTCAGGAGACTTTCCCATATCCTCCCTTACCCCAGGGGTGAAAGCATATGTTATTTCCTTTAAAACAAGGTCTTGCCCATTCCCTTGCCAATGGTTGTAATGGTTTGCAAGGAAAAGAAAAAAATATATCTCACCATTGTTTGTCACAATGACTTACACTAGTTTAAGCAGCAGACTTCCTAAACCAAGACTTATCACTTCAGGGTTATTTCCATGTGACCTGTGGAGAATACTCATGAATAGGAGGAGAAAGCATGTGGCTTTCTCCGCTGTAGGGCTGAACTCTTCGGTGCGAGACTAGAAGGCAGTCCTGAGTGTTGTGAAGTAATCATTAAGTTACACGCTTGTCATTTCTTGTACATTCACTCAGAACTAATGCACATCACTTTTTCCAATTATAATCATTCCACCATTTAACAAGCACAAAAGGCCCTAGATTCCAATTTGCCACTGATGCCTCGCTCTCGCTTGCTTATTTCTTGGCATTTTAGTCTTGCTGGGTTGTTCAGGGCTCCAATAATACAGAGCATTCGCCTTTCCTAAAACAAACTTGCAAACGGAGTGGACAAGAACAGCCGGTCTCACATTAGAGGGCAGAGCATTTTCACCGTTATGGTAATGTTTCTGTTCTTGCAATGCTTTTCTACTGTTGTAAATACATGGGTTTTTTGCTTTGCTTATTGCCCAAGCTAAACATAAATCACATAGTGATATACTATATATGTTTCTGTGCAGACTTCTCTGCTGGTCATATCAAACCCTGTCTGGTATATGTTTCCATTCATTTAATCTCTCAAATTTGTTTCTGTTTTCACAAGCGCACATACACAAACAATCACCAGGTTAGAGAAACATCATCGTCTTCATACTTTGTTAGATTCTTCTTCCTTCAGTGAGTATTAAAATGCCAGAATGAGCTGTGAAACATGCTAGCTTTGGATACGCAGCCTTAGACATGAGCTACATATAAGGCGAAATTGGTATTTTCATTTGCTGCACATGCTTTAATGATATTAAGCAATCTAATATGGTGCATACGCCGGATTTCAGTAATGCTTCTCTTGAGAATTTCAAACGGTAATGGCAATTTAAAATGACAGCCTTACATTTATATAGCTCCTTTCATCTCAGAGGTCTTTACACTTTATAAAGTTATATGGAGCAATCATTTCACTTACCCACCACAGAAATTCCGCCACCTCTAGGGCAAGTCTGAGCTTACTTTCAAAACTGACTCAACATTACAGATAATTATGACAAGAGGCAAAAAGCGATAGTCAATGAAAACCAAATAGGGAAAACAGGAAGATAAAGTAATTTCCGAAAGAAATTTTAGCCAAAAGGTAAGCACCAAGCAAACAAACAAAAATTCCCTGAGGTTGTTGAATAACCACTAGTGCACAGGACTGTGAACTCCCGTGCCAGCCGCTAGAGAGCATTTCAGGGATATAAATTTAAGGCTAATTCTCTGAAGGTTGAATTTAGATTAGTGAAAATAAAAATTCAAAAAAAGTGAGCGTTTTTATACAACCCAGGTAAAGAAGTCTTTATAATATTAAGATTGTATTAATACATAAAGATGTCATGTTTTTCTTCTTGCTTAAAATACTACCAATTTTCCTCTACTTCTACATACTTCCAACAATAGACAAAGGTTTACACTCTCTCTCTCTCTCTCTCTTTGGCACCCAAAACTTTAAAAATTATTTACCGGATATGTTACTTTAAAGGCATTTTTAAAAGGCTCTCAGAGTATCTGTGAACATTTTTTTTTTGACCCATTACAATTGTATTTAAGACTTATAAAGGGAAAACATTAACAAGTTTCATTTTGATTTAGGTACTTGGGCATACATTCAACATACTCTGAGTCATTTAATGTTATATCTAGCAGAGGACAAATTAGACTCCAACTCTATGCTAATAGCATGAGTAATCAAGCAAGAAGCCATCATAAACAGTACTAAAATAACCCCAATGCTCATGACTGCCCCCTCTTGACTATTGCTGATCTGCTACATTCCAAAAACTAAACCAACCCAACCTCAGCACTTCTAGGTTATCTAGAACTATCCTGGTTATTAGGCTCAGGCCTTTTCCAAAACCAGACTCTCTCAGAGGCCTGAGCACTGTTGAGACATGAACATTCTCTTCTTTATCCTCCATAGCCTTTCCCTCCTTACAGCTGATCTATTGTATATTAGGCATTATTGAAATACTTAGGGAGCTATGGGTAAAAATGGATTCATTTGTAGCTTTTAGTTTCTAGATAAATCTTAGGCATTCTCAAGGATATACTGGGATTTAAAACAAGCATAAATGTAGAAATAATAGCTGGGTAAAAAGTTGCCTTTTAATAAGTTTGTTACACAAGGATATTTGTTATTTAAACATAATTGTATTACTTTAAGAAATTATAAAAGGGACGTATTTGTTGAGGAAAATCTATTAATAGAAAAGACAAGCAAATAGCAGAAGAAAACATAACCCCACTCCTATAAACAACCACTGTTAATATCTTAGATAAGAAATTCCTTTCTCTGCCCTTTTCTTGTGTTCATATGTATCTTTCCAACTTAAAAAAAATGTATATAATAATGCTGAGTGACGTACTAGTTAATGTTTAACATCAAACACCCCAGAAAAAAATTAAATAAAATAAAGCCCTGATTTGTAGCATTTGCCAATGTCTGTGGTGTAAATACTCTCACCATGGCTAATTTCAAGCTACCTATGGAAACTCACTGAAGAAGGAGATGAGAAGAGATGTACACAATTGGTTCTTGTGTGGGGGGATGAGTTGGCTCCATCATACCTTTGAACCCCACATACTTTTGGTACCTTTTCATTCAACATTATTTTGAGAACATCTTTTGCTGTTACCAAATGGTTTTTTTGAAAAATCATTTTAAGCCTGTGCTGTATTCTATTTTATGGATACATTATTTTGTATTTAACCAATCTCCTATAAGTTTTTGTCTAGTGTTTGGTCTTATTTTCAACATAATGATTAACAGCTTGGAACTTAATCATTATACTCATTCTTATTTCAAAGAGATCTTTGTTAATAACCTTTTACCAATTAGGTAACATAGGTGAGGGGAGAGAAATTGTTAGGGGACTTGGATTTCTGGTTAGCTTAAACTGAGGCTAAAAACACTGGAATAAGATACAAGGGCCTGGCGAAAGTGATATGTAGTTAGTGAAAGCTGTACTTCAATTGCCCATACAACCATTCTCTTTTCCACTCTGAGTGCACCATTCAATAAATTACATGAGATATCCAGCACTTTATGATACATTAGGTTTTGCGTTAGATGATTTTTCCCAACTGTAGGCTAATGTAAGTGTTCTGAGTACATTTAAGGTAGGTTAGGCTAAGCTATGATGTTCGGTGGTAGGATAGGTGTATTAAATACGTTTTTGACTTGTGGTATTTTCACCTTACAATGGTTATATCAGGATGTAACCACATAGTAAGTCAAGGAGCATCTGTATGTATAATTACTTTGACTCTTTACAAAGAAGTTTGTGAGGATCAAATTGAGTTAATACACGTGGAAGCACTTTGCAACTCCAATTCCTTTCTAAATCTAAGACAGATTTGTAATTGAATATCCGAGTGGGAAGGGCAGGGGAAAGGACATGAGGAATGGAAATTAAATGAAAGGAAGCTGTTAATTCTCTGCAGCATAATTCTAAACTTGTAGACACATAAGATTTGGCAGACAATTGAGCATGAGAAGCCAGTCGAGCAGTGGCAATACAAATCGAGCAGGCTAGACCAGATGTACATAAAGAACACCGAAAAATTCACATGTGCCCACCTTCACATTGTTTGCAATCTTAAGAGATTTATATATTCCCTGAAGAACATCAATAGACCTCGTAAAGGTCCATGAATCTCAAGGTAGTTAAAAATCCCATGCTTTGGTTGTACTGAAAAAGTTTGCTTAGTCTCAAACTTTATTATGCCTAAGAATATTCTATAGATCTAGTCAAAATTGCATGTTTCTGAGCTCTACCTCAGAGATTGTGAATTAAAATATCTGAGTGAGGCATAGGAAACTGCATCTTTAAAACAAACCCCTGGGAGTCCAGTGTCATGAACTAAGACTGGGATGGGAAAGTTCATGGTGTGCTTGGGAGAAGGTAAAATATAGAAGTTTCACATATAGAGGATTTTGAGGATGGCAGGATATTAAGCATAAGAAGAAACATTGTAGAGTGGTGTGGATTGCTGCTGTAATGGTCTCCAATTTGCTCGCGCTTTTCTATATCCATGTCTTTGGATAGTCTCCTCTGATATAAACTCTAAGTTAGGCCAGGTGACTTGCTTTGGTTAGTAGGACAATAGCAAATGTGACATAAGTAGAGAACTAAGAAGTGTTTGTGTGTTGGGGTATAACCCCTCTTGTTGCTCCTGGGAATCCTGAGACCATGACTATGGGAAAAAGCCTGGGCAACCTTGTTGGCCTGCTCACCTCCATCCACACACCCAGTAGCCGGCCACAAATGCCAGACGTGATATTGAGGCCATTCTATGCCAACCAGTTCCATAACAGATAATGACACATAGATAAATTTGTAAAGTGGGATTTGGAAAATGATTTACAGCATAAGTGAGTGGTTTAACAAAGACCTTCATTTAATTTAGGAAATGAGTGCAGAAAAGTAAACAGCACATCACAGAGCCTTGAGCAGAAAGGCAGTGATGCAAGCCGGGACCTGAATGTCACAGAAAACAGGGAGGGAGAGACTTCCAAAGAAACATAGCAGAAGGTATTAAATGTTCAGAGGATACATAAAATAATAGCTCAGAATTGGTATGTGGTTTGAGCAGTTTAAATTGGTGGATACTATTAATAGAAAAATGATAAGAAATTGATTTAAGGTTTTCAGGACTGAAAGAAGAAGTTAGGCATGGAGTGACAATCACCTTTTGAAGAAATGGGATAAAAGTCAGATAAGAGGAAGATAAGATATTTCTAAATATTTAGAAAGATTCACTAAAAAAATCTGTTTCATTAATAATTTAATGCTTCATTGAATGAGACATTATTAGCCAAAGGGATAGACTAAAGCTAGAGGTATAATTTTTCAATGATATTTAACATCTTTGTCTATGATGAATTATCTTTGATATAATTTCTAGGAAATCCTTAGAAAACAAATGC
>RJWJ010033517.1:0-17810 GCA_004363605.1 Indri indri | reverse complement strand
CCTCTCTGTGTTCCTGTCTCTGTGTCCAAATGTCCCCCTTTTTATAAGGACGCCAGTCATATTAAAGGGGGGCCCACCCTGATGACCTCGTCTCAGTCTGCAAAGACCCTCTTTCCAAATGAGATGACATCCTCAGGTACTCCGGGTTAGAACTTCGACCTCTTTTGGGGACACACAATTCAACCCATAACAATGGCCAGATAGATGGTTTCTGATTTTTTTTAACATTCGAAAATGCTTCCATGACTATTCTAAACTGTTTCTTTGGGCACTGATACAGGTAGCTCCCTAGAGCAGCAGTTCTCAAAGTGTGGTTGGTCCCAGGGCCAGCAGTGTCGGCGGCATTTGGGAACTTGTTAGAAAAGCACAGTTCTGGGCCTGACCTCACACCTTCTGAGCCAGGCACTCTGGGGATGGGCCCGGCAATCTGTGTTTAGCAAGCCCTCCCCGGGGGGCCTAGCTCTAGTTCGAGAACCACTGCTCTGGGGTGAGTGGCTCTCACACTATGGAGCGGGGTGGGATGAGAAGCAGGTATGGGGGTGCTTGGGCTGATTTGGGGACTTAGTGAGACTGCAAAGGCCACATCCTCGTCTACCCCAAGGTGTCTGGGTCTCTGTGCACTTTAGGGGCTCCCTGGCTGTGACTCGCTGGCTGTAGGACAGGGCTTCTCAACCTTGTCAGCAGTTTCGGATCAGCTGGGAGTTTTTAAAAAATGCCATAGCCCAGGCCCCAACCCAGAGAGCCTGATTTAATTGGCTTCAGGGAGGACAAAGGTATAGCTTCTCCCGCCCCCTATGGGCTGGGCTGAGGACCTCTGGCTCTTGTCCCTCGGAGTGTGTTCATCAGACCCGCTGCGGCTACAGCCCTGGCAGCTTGTGAGAAACGCCGGTCTCAGGCCCCGACCCAGACCTTCCAAAACAGAAGCTGCATTTTCACAAGACCTCCAGGTGATCTGTGTGCACTTTAAAGTTTGAGAAGAACCACTCATTAAAAGTCAAACTTAAATGTAGGTTCAGATGCAAGAGGTCAAGGTGGGGTCGAGATTCTGCATTTCTAGTAGAGACGGGGTCTCACTCTTGCCAGGGTTGGTCTCCAACTCCTGAGCTAAAGTGATCCTCCTGTCTCAGTCTCCCTGAGTGCTAGGATTGCAGGTCCAAGCCACCATACCCGGCCCCTTACCCCTGATTTTCCAGTGAGTTCAAGAATCCGTGCCTGTGTAATTGTTTCTGCTTTGGGAAATTCCCTCTTTATATCTTTGCCCCTTTTATAGTTGGAGGTGAGAGTTGATGTTTCACAGCGATTTGTAGGAATGCTGGATGTTAACTTACATTGCAAGACTGTTGTCCTGGTCTGTACCGCGTCTTTCCACTTGTTTATGGTATCCTTTGATGTACAGAGGATTTTTTTTTTTAATTTTAATATAGTCAAATGCTTCAAGCTTCAAGGCTCATCTTGTTTAAGAAATCCCTTCCTACACCAAGGTTATGAAAATATTGTCTTATATTTTCTACTAAATATTTTCAAATCTTGTTTCTCACATGTTGGCCTCAATCCACCTGGAATTTATTTGTGTGTGTGGAAAGAATCTAGTTTTAGTTTTCCAAGTGGACAGCCACTGACCGCCCCCTCCCCGTTTCTTGCTCTGCTCCCCCCCGTGGGCTGCGGCCCCCACTGTGCACCCAAGTGTCCCCCTCTGCGGCATCATGCACCCAACCCAGGGACGCCTCTTGCCTGCCCCGGGGATGAGCCCAGGGGAGGCTTCAGCCGTGGCTGCGATCTTCCAGAATGGGTTGCAGAGATGAGAACTGCGTTAGGTTCCTAGGGCTACCCTAACCAATGGACACAAACCTGGTGCCTGGAAATAACAGAGCGTTATTCTCTCATAATTCAGGAGGCCAGAAATCTGGATCGAGTTGGCAGTGAGGTTGTTTCTTCTGTAGGTCCTGAGGGAGAATCCGTTCTGTGCCTCTCTCTTAGCTCCTGGGAGCTCCCGGCAATCTCGGGCAATCCTGGGCTTGTGGATGGGTCGCTCCAACCTCCGCCTCCATTTCACGTCACCCTCTTCTCTGGGTCTGTGTTGTTTCCTTTCTCTTCTGTTATAAGAACTTGTCGTTAGATTTCGGGTCCGTCTGATCTGGATGATCTCATCTTGAGATCCTTCATTATATTTGCCAGAACCCTTTTTCAAAATAAGGTCACGTTCACAGGTTCCAGGTGGACATATCTTTTGGGGTAGGGGGGACCATCTGTGAAATGGGGGGGAATAAGAGCTCTGAGTCACAGAGGGGGCGAAAGACCATACCTTCAACAATCACATTCTCTTGGTCGGCGAGGTGGCTCTCACCTGTAATCCCAGCACTGTGGGAGGCCAAGGCAGGAGGATTGTTTAAGGTCAGGAGTTTAAGACCAGCCTGAGCAAGAGCAAGACCCTGTCTTACTGAAAATAGAAAAAATTAGCCAGGCATGGTGGCACACACCTGTAGTCCCAGCTACTTGGGAGGCTGAGGCAGGAGGATCGCTTGAGCCCAGGAGTTTGAGGTTGCTGTGAGCTTGGCTGACACCACAGCACTCTACTCAGGATAACAGAGTGAGACTCTGTCTCAAAAAAAAACAAAACCATGTTCTCTTGACAACCTGCACTTCCTTCTGGCTCCTTGGGTCAATGAATGGTGACCAGTCTGCCATTTTCTTTCATTTCCTCTCCCCGCCCACAAATTCAGGGATGAGTTATCCCACTCCTGGAAATTTATCTTAAGAAAATGATTCATTAGCAAGCATAGGAAAAAGGCACACACATGCACACACACAAACCTCTCTTTGTTGTGGCTTTGTTGTTTATATTGAAAAGTTGGAAACAACCCCCAGGAGAGGAGGTAATTACTTAATGACTTCAATAACATCCACTCATGCAACATTAGTGAGAGGCTGTGAAGTAGACGGGAAGGGAGACAGCAGAGAGCAAGAGACGGAAGTTGCTGTTCCCCGTGAGAGGGGACATTCAACATGTGATGGCCCAGACCATCACAGGGTGCCAACCAGGAAGTGGGCAGGGAGGGGAATCCTGGTGTCATCCAGGGCCCTCGGCTAGTCAGGGACGAGTCCCTGGGGTTATCCCTGAAACAGGAGTCGTGACCAGGCACAGACGGGAAGGAGGTTCCACGAGGAGGGCAGTCCCCGCAGAGACGGCAGGAACCGCTCTACCTCCTGGGACCCACGTGTGGCCATCAAAATGACAAAAACATGGCAGCACAGAAAGGCTACAGTTAGGTGAAAAATACAGAAGAAAAACTGATTCCGAAGGAGTGGAAAACAGAAGTGCCATATGCCCCAGCAGTCCCCTGTCTGGGTGTATGCCAACCAGAGCTGTAAGCGGAGACTCCAGGAGATAGTTGTACACCCGCGTTGATGGAAGCAGTATGTGCAACAGCCAAGAGGCGGAAACGACCCCGACGTCTATGGATAGATGAATGGATAAACAAACTGTGGTATCCATACGATGGAATATTATTCAGCCGTAAAAAAGGAAGGAAATTCGGACACATGCCACATCATGAATCTTGAAGACGTCATGCTAAGGGAAATAAGCCAGTCCCCAAAAGCTACGTATTGTACGGTTCCATTTATACGAGGTAGCTAGAATAGTCAAACTCATGGAGACAGGAAGTGTTTAGTAGAGCGGTGGCTGTCAGGGGCTGGAGGAGGGCGAATGGGGAGTTATTGTTTAATGGACATGGAGTCTCAGTTTTGCAAGGTGAAAAAAGTTCTGGAGATGGATGGAGATGACGGTCGCACGACAAGACCAATATACTTAATGCCACTGAGCCACACACCTAAAAATGGTTAAGATAGTAAACCTTGTTATGTGCATTTACCACAGTAAACAAAAAAGGATGCCAAGTACAGTAGCTGATTGGAGGAAGGGTGTTCAAATCCCAGATATGCCTTTCTTTTCGTTCCTTTGTTCATTCAAGGAATTTTTATCCTGGTCAGGCACCAGGTTCAGGTGACCAAGAAAGCAGCCGAGATGGCTGCCCTCTCCTGGAGGTGACAGCCCAGAGGGAGAAGCAGGTGTTAATAAAGTCAAGTCACATCATCAAATACCTGCGTGATTGCACAGCAGTTATTAGCTCTGTAACCTTGGGCGAGTCACTTCTCCTTTCTGAGTTTTTTTCCTTCTCTGTAAAAATGGGGACAATGATATTCACCTGCCAGAGCTGACGGAAGATTTATGAGGCTCCTCTAAGTCGCGCAGGTGAGTGCTTAGCTGAGAGCGGGCACTCCATGTGGGTCTGTTCCTTTTCCACAGCTCGACATCAGAAACGGCTGCTCTAGGACACACTAACATAATCTGTGTTGCATGAGGACAGAGTCAGGCAGTATGTGTATTTTTAAATCAAAGTCCTTTCAGTTGCATAAAAAATCTGGAAGGTTATCCACCAAGATAACGAGATAACAAGATAACAAAGATAACCAAGATAACAAGAAGGGATGATGGGATCGCAGGAGGAAATTTTTTTTTAAATCCACATTCAGGGGTGTACGTGCTGGGGGATCTTGGACAAATGATCTGACATTTCTAAACCTCAGTTCATTTTCCTCAGCTGCAAAATAATAATACTTATCTCATAGGGTTTTTTTTTTCCCCTTCAATTTTTTTACTCTCAGAATTTTCAAACGTTCACAAAAAAAGAAGATACATTGCCAATCTTGTTTCATCTCCACCTCCCACCTCCTCTGCTGCTGGGTATTTGAAAGCAAATCCCAACCTAGAGACTCTGTTAAAAATTTAAAAATCACGCAAGACCATTAATATACCTAAAATTTTTTCTAAATGATTTCCTAATAGTATCTAATATCTAATCATTTGTCCTTGATCGATCTATAAGTGTCTTTTTACATGTGATTTGTTTGAATCAAGATCCACAAAGTCCACACATTATGTTTGGCTGATAAATCCTCCTCCCACTTCCAGCATTTCACTAGGATAATTTTCAAACGCACAGCAAAGGTGAGAGAATTTTACAGTGAGCGCCTGTATGAGCCCCTGGGTCACACCTGCTTTGTCACGTCCATCCACCTACCTGTCTTTCTACAGTCGGTAACACTTCTATGTTCCGTTTTATCTAAAATATGATCCCTCCCTCATGTTTCTTCCTTGCCGTTTTTGTTGAAGAACCTGTGTCATTTGTCCTGCAGAATTTCTCTTTGGTTGTTTTGAGGGTCATATGAGCTAATAGGTATATGGTGCTTAGCATATAGTAGGTACTTAATAAATATTCATTATGGTTTATCTGTATCTTTTTCTTTTTCCAAGTGAAAAATATATCATTTTTGTAAAAAAAAAAACCAAAGTTTTTACAGTTCCTGGACTTCCCACAGCCACACTGGTTTGCAGCCACCCTGGGGAGGGTTTGCCAGCGCGGGGCGGGGGCACAGGCGAGGGGCTCCATGGGAATGGCTGGCGGGAAGTCTGAGCAGGAACAAGGCTCGGAGCTTTCCCTGGGGCGGAGGATGGTGACACCGGGAGGGAGGCCCAGAGGAAAGGCAGGGAGAGGCGTGGGACGCAGGAGAAATCCCAGGGATGGTGGAAGCCACAGCAGGCATCATTAGGGAGCGAGAGGCAGCGCGCGGCTGGGTTTCGAGGGGCCGGGGCGGATGGAACAAGAGGAAAATGAGCCTCCCCAGGGACCTGTCACCACAAGCTCGGACAGGAAGCAGACAGGTGAGGTTTGGCATACTCCGTGAGGGAGAAAAAGCACAGGAGGATGGCAGGGGAGCTCTGCGCCAGGCAGCCAGGAGCTCTGAGCCTGGTTTCGCCACCCATCCCCTGTGCGGTCTTGGGTAAGGCACCTCTTCCCTCCTCTGAGCCTCAGTTTCCCCACCTGCAAAACAGAAGGGCAGACCAGAAGACCCCTATAGCTTTGTTTTGTTTTGTTTCTTTAAGCTCTGGCAAGGTAAACGTTCCACCTCGCTGACTGCTCCCTGGGGCTGGATGAGAGGGACACCGTTGCCGGGGTTTGGATGTTGGTGGCCCCGTTAGCACTTCTCCTTTCAAGGAGGTAAACACCAAGTACAGACTTAAAACTGTGAGTCACCAGATCAAAGTACAAACCGAACGCAGACTTTGGTGTACACAGGCCTGGAACCCAGACCTCGCCCCACCACTGACTGGCCTGTGGCCTCAGGGGTTGAGTCCTCGATTGGTCGGTGACATCCGTCATGGCCAAAGACGTGGAGAGTGTCAGCTTTCCCACCAGCACCCAGATCTGGGGCTTCTCAAATGCAACTAACCCTTGCAGTAGATTTGGCTAGTTAACCTCCCAGTAAAATCTGCTTAAGATTTCTAGCCAAACAACACAGAAATATGAATAAAAATAGAAATAAACTACTTGCCTGAATCCTGGGCCCAGGACCCAGCCACCTGTCAAGCACGGCTATTGTGGAACCACCCGGCAGAGGGGACACCAGTCAGCTTAGATTCGTGGGCCATTGTCATGCACGCTGAGTGAAACTCATTAGTTCATTGTGAGCTGTTCAGGTTTAATGCCTCCAAAATTGCCTGATGAAACTGGAGCGTGGTGGAGACGCCCAGACACTGGGCTGTCGTGTGAACAGAGCCTTCCCAAGGGCTCAGCCCGGAGTTGAGTCACGTCCCGCCCGTGGCGCCCGGCGTGGAACCTCAGGATCACGACTGCTCCCTCTGAATGTTCTAGTACGAACTTGAGGACAGTAGGGCAGACTTGTGTCCATGCTTGTCCCAGATAAAACAGGATGATCCACACCCTCCGGGCTGAAAGGAGGCCCAGAGTGCAAGGTGCATTGCGGTGACAGCTGGCTGGGGGCGGAGTGAGTGTCTTCTCTGGTGGGCTTTGGGCTCTGTCGTGGGTTGAGTTGTGCCTGCTGCAAAGAAGCGGAAGCCCTAACCCCTAGTCTCTCAGAATGGGACCTTGTTTGGAAACAGGGTGGGTGCGGATATAGTAGGTGAAGACGAGGTCACACCGGAGTAGGGTGGGCCCTAATCCGACAGGACTGTGTCCTCATAAAAAGAGGACGTTTGGACACAGAAACACAGAGGGAGAACGCCTTGAACAGGAGGGCACAGATGGGGGCGATGTGTCTGTCTACAAGCCAAGGAACGCCAAAGACTGCCAGCAAAGACAGGCACGGAATAGATTCTTCCCCATGCCCTCGCAAGGAGCCTTCCCTGCCGACACCTTGACCTCAGACCCGCGGCCTCCAGAACTGTGAGAGAATCGATTTCTCACGGTTAAGTCCCCCCACCCCCGGGCTGCGGCGCTGTGCTATGGCCGCCCCAGGAAACAACACAGAAGCCTGCTTTGAGCCCTTCTCCCCGGGAGACCCGGGCAAGTTACTTTCCTTCTTTGAGGTTGGGGCTGGGAACCCGAGACGCAGGGGCCCGGGTGCCTCACCTGGACATTGAAGGTGGGAACCAAGAGGTGGGGACCACTCTGCCCTGGGTTGGGGGCTGAGGCAGCCAAGTGGGGCCCAGTGCCAGACACAGCAGCAGAGGCGGCCGGTCAGGGAGGCGGACACAGGAGAGCAGGGAAGGCCGGAGAGAGGGGGCTTTCCAGGGCTTTCCACGCGGGTCCTGCTCCCGGCCTGCTCCCCAGCCTTCGCTGTGCTCTCAACCCCGCTTGCTTCCCACCGGCGCCTTCCCCACGGATCTCTTCACCTGTCTTTGGAAACTGTATAGTGGGGTACACATTGTCTCAGCAACAACAAACCTTATTGAGCGCCTTCTGTGTGCAGGCGCGGGGTACTGTGGCTATGTGCAGAGGCTATGGGTCCTGGCCCCAGGTGGTCCCCGGCCCAGGGAAGTGTCTCAGGGCTGTGTGAGTCCCCAGGAGGCTCTGAGGACACTGCTGCACCTTCTCCCGAACTCTAGGTCTGAATAAAAACAGTGAGGTGGCCAGCAAAGTTCCAGTGTTTTCTGTTGTTGGCCGGTAAATGCTTTTGTGAAATGTCAGATCTCAGATTCCTCCCTTCTTCATCTTTTTTCTTATTTGGAGAGCTGTGGGCAGATAAATTATATATAAAAGATAAATTATAAAAATTATTAATATTATTGAGGCTAAAATAGGCAACAAGGCATGGTGGCTGAGAGAGGGGGGTCTGGTATCTGGTCCAGTTCAAGTGATCTTGGGCAAGTTGCTTAACCTTTCTGTGCCTCAGTTTCCCCATCTGTACAATGGACATCATAAACGTCATCAAATTTTATAAGGATTAATTTAAAGGAGTCAATACACGCAAAGTGCTCACTCCCCAAAGTGGCTGGCACGTGGCGAGCCTTAGACGAGTCTGAGCTATTACTATTAACACGATGAAGAAATGGCAGGATTGGGGCGCACAGGGGAAGAGGTAGTTATTAGTGACGATAAGACATTTCTTGGAGGTGGGGGGGCCTGCCCAGTTCACAATGGTGCCCTTGACTGTCCTTTGCACCTCTAGCAGTTGGTCTCCAGCAATCACATCGGTACCGCTTGTCTTGGACGCTGGCCTGGCCTGGGCCCACCAAGTCCTTCCCTTGGAACTGGGCCAAAGAGATGGTCTCTGGAGTGGCCACCTTCGGTCGTGCCAAAGAAAGTCAGTGCTATGCAGAGAGAAACAGAAACATGAAGCAGAGAGAAGGGCCCTGGGTCCTTGGTTTCTGGCCCGTTTTGAGTCTGGCTACCGTTACACCCCTGACTCCTTATGCTCCGTGTCCACACTTTGTTCAAGCCACTCGCAGTGGTTTCTGCTGCAGCCGAAGCGTCTGCATGCCGTGGCCTGCCTTCTACACATCTGCGAGTCTCTGCTCCCTGGAGCTGCAGGAAACGTCCACTCCTTTTCCCTCAGCCCAGGCAGGCTGGAGTGAGTTCCAGCTTTGTGCTGTGGTTGAAGAAAGGAGACCAGAGGTTGGGAAGCCATTTTGCCTACCATCTTTTTTTTTCACTTTTATTTTTAATAGAGACGGGGTCTCACTCTTGCTCAGGCTGGTCTCGAACTCCTGAGCTCAAGGGATCCTCCCACCTTGGCCTCCCAGAGTGCTGGGATTGACAGGCGTGAGCCACTGCGCCCAGCCCATTTTCCCTACCATTTATTGAGCACCAATTTTGTCCTAAGCCTTGTCCTGAGCACCTTGGTGCATTATCTCATTGGCTCGATCGCATCACAATTCGATCTGTATTTCACGAGTAAGAGACTGAGGGTCAGGGGGATTAAGAGATTTGGTCAGCGGGACCCAGCTAAGGAAGATGGAGACCTGCCATTCAAATCCCAAGTCTGCACTCTCAATGTCTCTGTTATTCTTCCTGGAGTCCCAGTATGGCATTCCCCCACTCCCTTGCTGGGGGATCTGAGATAAACCCTAGCGCTTGCCTCAGCTTCCTAATCTGCAAAATGGGGTGATAGTATCACTCTTGCCTGTCTGAAGATTGTCTGGATCAGCTGATGCAAATGGGTGTGTGTGTGAGTCTTGGAAGATCAGTTCATGGTCCACACATGTAACACCCCTCCTCCCCACATTTCTTCCTTTTGTGGCTTCTTGGCAACTGACGCAAAGCGGATGGAGGGGAAAGAAAGGAGGTCACACGTAAATTGGTCAATTTGAGCAGCTTCACGGCAAAGCCTGGTGTGGGTGACAGATGCAATTAATCTGAAAAACATAGTGGTTTTTATTTTTAAAAATATGGTCCATGGCCTTCCATTCTCTGCGTGGCTGTGTCAGACATCAGTCTCCACGAGGCAACAGCAGCCTGGCATTTGGGCTCTTTGTAAAGTGCCTGTGACTTTTTTAAAAAAATGAATGGCATTTGTCTTTTTTTAATTACAACAAATCAAAAACAAAATTTACCCATGAGAGGTACATCCATGTAATGGATAAATCAGTTAGCAACAAAGGGGAACAGACAATGGTACAAGTGCCAACGTGGATAAATCTTAAAAACTGTTGCTGCTGAGTCAAAGAAGTCAGAACGAAAAGAGCACAGGCTGGGTGTGTTGGCTCACGTCTATAATCCCAGCGCTTTGGGAGGCTGAGGCGGGAGGATAGGTTTAGGCCAGGGGTTTGAGAACAGCCTGGATAACACAGCAAAACTCTGTCTCTACAAAAAATAAAAAATAAACAAAAAAGTAGCCGAGCATGGTGGACCGTGCCTGCAGTCCTCAGGAGGCTGAGGCAGGAGGATGGCTTGAGCCCAGGCGTTTGAGGCTGCAGTGAGCTGTGATTGTGCCATTGCACTCCAGCCTGGGCAACAGAGTGAGACCCTGTCTGTAAAACAAACAAACAAAAACAAGAGTACATACTCTTTTATTCTATTTTATTTTTTCAGCCTCTTTATTTTTTGAGACAGGGTCTCACTCTGTTGACTGGGCTAGAGTGCAGTGGCGTCATCACAGCTCACCACAACCTCACACTCCTGGGCTCAAGCAATCCTCCTGGCTCATCCTCCTGAGTAGCTGGGACTATGGGTATGCACCACTGTGCCCGGCTAATTTTTTAATTTTTGTAGAGATGGGATCTCACTATGTTGCTCGGCTGGTCTCAAACTCCTGGTCTCAAGCAATCCTCCTGCCTCAGACTCCCAAAGTGCTGCGATTATAGACCTGAGCCACTGAGCTATTGATGTGACATTCAGGAAAGAGGAAAACTCTGTAGTAACAGAGGGCAGATCAGGGATTGCTTGGGGCTGGGAGTGGGTGGCTGGATTCAGTTGCAAAGAACACAGAGAAACTTTTTTGAGGCTACGAGAATGTTCTATGGCCCTCTCTTGATTGAGGTGGTGGTTACACGGGTGTATACATTTGTCAAAACTTATCAACTTGTTCTTTTAAAATGGATGTGCTTTATTACATGTAAATTGTTTTTCAATAACATTGATTTACAAAGGAAAAAAGTTTACCTGTTTTCCCACCTCTCCAGAGATAACCGATATTAAAGTTTTGGCATCTGTATGTAAACCAATCAATATCAATTGATAGAAATATTAGTTCCAGAAAAATGCTCAATCCTCTGTAAATACTTCCTTATGATCTGCAGGCTTAATTATTTGGTGACAGTGAGAAGGCGAGGGGGAGAGGATGGCACTTCATGTTCCCCTGAAAGCAGAGAAGGTGGGGTGTGCCGCAGGAGTTCTCACACCGCTACCTGGTAGCACAGGCTGCTGAACCCCAATCACGCCTCGTCTCCTCCCTCCCCACTGATGGGGACTAGAACCTGGCCTGGCCTCACAGCAGCCCAGGGGAAGACGGAGAAGGATGTTCGCCAACTTCAGGACAAAAACATGAGTCCTCTCCTTACACAAGGAGAACAAACACATTTTATTATCTGATCAGTCCATTAAATGCCATCGGTACGGAATGTGTGTTCCCTTATGCTGGTATCTGATGCCTGTTAAACATGAGGTTCGAGAATGGTCTCCTGGCTGATGTAATTTTGGGATACAGTTTTCAGGCATGGCTTCCAGAAGATTCCCCCAAAGCAATAGCACCCAGGGTAGCTACGAAATCGGGACCACTTAGGAACAAATAGTTTCGTTGCCTGCTTTTGGTGCTTGGCATTTTATTACACACACGGATGGCCTCATACCATTCAATAGGCTACAGAAACGTGACTTAAAACAGGTTGCATCTAATTCTATCCTGTGGGTCCCCGTGTTCCTTGACAGTCTAATAGTTGGCTGTGAGTTTGCTCCCAGACCCCAGAAGTGGATTCTGAGGAGGAGCATGATTGTCCCCAGACTGTGACCTGCAGGATGGCTGAGAAGGATGTGGCTGACCCAACAGCAGCTCTGCCAGCTTAGAGGGAGGGGAAAACACCTTCCTTTAAACCAGGGGTTCTCGACCTGGGGTGATTTTGCCTCCTAGGTGACATGTGGCAAAGTCTGGAGACATTTTTGGTTGTCACAACTTGGGGATGCTATGAAACATCTGCAGGGCATGGGACAGGTGCCTGCCACAAGCAGTCATCCATCCCAAATGTTAATAGCCCCAGCGCTGGAAACCCTGCTTTCAACCCTGGGGGATGCTATATTTTGTGTCTACACCTAGTTGTTGGGCAAATGGGAAAGATTCAGGGAAGGGGACCAGTTGGAGGCCCCTGGTCGGGGTTGTGTCAACATGGGCTCTAAAGTCACAGTGGTGTGAGACAGCTGACACGATTGAAAGTGCTTGCTCTGGCCTGGGCTATGAGCAAGATATCGATCATTTCATTGAATTTCTGTGACTTGAGAGGAAGGTACTGTGATGACCTCACTTTATAGTAAATCAACCAAAGATACACACAGCTGATACAGGGAAAGTAAGGAGTTTGTTTTCTTCTTGGTATACCCTTTTTTGGGGGGCGGGAGGGGGGGGCTTTCACACTTGACTTTGAGCTCCGTGAGGGCAGTATCTGTGTGTGTTGGATCTGTGGTACTCGACAAAGCCCCTGGCATTCAAGTAGGAGCTAATAAATAGGTGTTTAATGGAATGAAATGAATGAATGAATGAATGAATGGAGCAGGGCAGTGTGGCTCAGGGGTTGGAACATTGGCATCGTAGTTAGATCCAACCATTCAGCAGATAACCACCGTGCATTTACTTGGGGCCAGGCCCTAGAGAAACCAGCAGTGGTGTGCTGTGGCTGACCTATCAGGGCTCATGACAGCTGATTGCTAACTTTTTAGAAAATTTTGCAAGCTGGTTGTCAAAGAGCCATTAAGAAAAGATCAAGTTATACAGAGTTACAATGAAATAAATTATATTTTGTAAAAAGGTAATAAAAACTCATCACTTCCTAATTATTTCACTACATGTTGCTAGTATCTCTGTTCTTGAAGTTATTTATGTCTGTCGTAGGGGTCGCCAAACTTTTTCTGTAAAAGGGCCAGACAGTAAATATTTTAGGCTCTGCAGTCCACGGGCTGAATCTGCCCCAGTCTGCTGTATCTGTGTGGTGGAAACTTTACAGTGGGGGACATCTCTTCCTAACTCCGTGTTCAGTGACGCATGTTGGTAGCTTGTCATCGGCCACAGCGGTTGTATTTACACCGGGAAAATTGTCAAATGCTATAAATCAGGGCTTTCCTTTTTTTCGGCAGGCTGACTCTCGAACACTTACCAGCACACCACTGCATACGGTGATGGGCAAAACCGGAATGAACCCTGCCCGCTTGGAGGGTACCATTTCGTGGGGGGGGGAGGACCCAGGAGGGAGCTGCGCAAGGGCTGGCAGATCTCCACTGGAGACCAAGCTGAGGGGGAGGACATCCTCCTGCCCGTGTGGCTGCTGGACGTGGGCTCAGCTAGACCCCTCCTGGGCTGGCCATTGACCTCGTGTTGTCCTCCCCATAAGGGACTGTGCCACCTTGTCAGATTCCTTAATCGGCAGCCTGGGTGGCAGGGGTGTCTTTCCCTTCTAAGTTCACTCCCGGGGAAACTTCGGAGAACCAGGAGTTGAGACTGTGAGCTCATGAAGACAGCAGACTCCCTGTTCACGATGGTGTCCCAGCTCCTAGCACAGAGCTTGGCACACAGTAAGTCCTGCACCCGCGCAGCCGACGGGCGGGCCCCCAGCACGCTCCTGAACCACAGTGCTAGTTCACAGGTGACAGCAGACCTGGCTCAAATGAGGAGGCACAGCCAGCAAAGAATTCAGAAAATGACAGGTTTCTCCGGCGAACAGGCCTGTAGGAGCCCGACGGGTGAAGGCTGCATGGATGGCTGTGCACTTCCTGTTGCTCTGTAAACCTCCTGAGTCCAGTGTGGGAAGGGCAGACTGTCAGGAGCCTGGACCATGCTTTGGAGGGTCTGGAGTCCCGCAGCACTGAGGGACGACTGGGGCACAAAGCCCAGCCACAGAAACTCAGTGGGCTGGTGTCTCCAGTGGGCTGGAACATGACAGTGGGATTGATTCCTTTCTAGGTCAGGAACCTGGGATAATGGTGGGTGAAGGACTCTGCTACGAGTGACCTGACTTCCAGTCTAGAAGGCTGGGGACTTGACTGTCACAGACTGAGCACTAATGCCATCCCATCTCGTCCCGTCCCACCTTACCAACCCAATCCATCTCGTGGCTGGCATTTTCCTAAGCACAGGGAAGACGGGAGTTTGATGATCAATCATTGCATATTTGTTGAGCCCCGGCTGCGGGAAGACACTGAGCTAGTGCTGCTGTCAACCAGGCACTTCCGGTGTCTTGGGGGCTCCATCTCACTGATTTCAAACTGAAATCAGGAAATATTATTATTTAAAAATGACATCCATTGAATTCAACATTTTCTTCCTGAGTGCCTGCTCAACAAAACGTTACAAAGGAAGACAGTTGTAATGTCTCCCCAAATCCCCAGACGAGTGAGAAACACATGGGATTTGAGGTCAGAGTCTCAGGTTCAAATCCTGGCTGGATCCCCATAGCTGTCTGACCCTCAACTTCCCCACCCTTCAGGTGGGGTTGATAATAATTCCTGCCTCCTGGGTTGGTGGGGAGGAATAAATGCAAACACATATGTAGAGCTCCCAGCACAGAACATGGCCCTTGGGTGCTGGTGGCTGTCATCATGATTTTCCTACTACTGTTTGCAAATCAGCCCCTGCACCAGGCAGCATCGAGGATGTCTGGGATGGTCTGGAAGAAATCAGGGATCCTTTGCATCCTGCTAAATCACCTTGTTCTGCTGGAGCTCTGCACCTGAACGGACAGAGGAGGGTCCATGGATGTCCCCGAAGTGGACAGCAGCTGCCACTGGGCCACCTCGGTGACTTTGCACGGGCTACCACTGCCTCCCTCCTGGGTGCCCATGGCAGCCTCCTCACTGGCCTCCCTGCCTCCAGGGTACTTCATTACAATCCTCATTCATGTCACTCTGCAGCTTTTCGAAGGTGCCATGTAGAAGCCACTCCTGTACATGCCCATGTGGTAGCTCCCCACTGCTCTGGTCCCTGGGTCCGCATTTCAGGGCACTTCCTGCTCACCTTCTAGGCCTCTGCCCCACCCCCCTAGGCACCTTGCATGCTGTGGCAAATGAGTGCAGTTTCCTGGACACGATGAGCATCCTCCCATCTCTTCGCCTTTGTATGGGCCATTCCCTCTTTCTAGAACATGTGTTGCCTTCTTTAACTTATTCCTCTTGGACTTGGGACATGTACACTCGTGTCATCCACCCTGCTGGGTTAGGCATCTCCTGTTCCCAAGTACAGTGTGGTCATTATGTTTTTACATTGTCCTAGGCTCTGAGCTCCATGGTTTGTGCTTGAGTCATGAGCTCTGGAGTCAGAGAAATGTGGGCTAGTTAGCTAAGTGAGTCTGGTGAAGTCATTTAAGCTCCTTGTGCCCTCTGCAAGAGTAGATGGGGACAGCACCCATGTCATAGGGTTGCTGTGAGGAGAACATGATATGTGCACACAAAATTCTTAGCTCATAGGAAATCTCAGTCCACCGTGGCTATCATAGCAATTATACCACTATTAATACCAGTGCCTGGCCTGTGACAGGCATACAGCAGGAGCTCAATAATAGTCTGAACAAATGACCTAATCCCACCCCTTAATGGACTGGGGGTTTCTTGGCCACAACCATCCTCCACACCCACATCTCTTGGGTTTGCTCCTTCTAGCTGGATGATTTTCTAGAGGCTGTTGAAGTTCAGAGCTTGAAGGAAATGCCAATAAATTGTGGGGAGTCAATGAATTCCTGATTTTGTAAACTAACTGTGCTCCCCCACCCCCTTTTGCCCATCTCCTGGGCAGGCTGGATGTCATTTGTATTTGGGGGGACCTGCCTTCCCACCACCTGCCCCCAGCCCTGGCCAGGCTCAGGGGAGAGGGTCCTGGGGGAGCATCTCCATGCAGTCTGCCCTTGGGAGAGAGGGGGGCTGTGAACGATTCCCAGCGCAAGGATGCTGTGGACATTCTGCGGCATTCACGATGCAATTCAACACACACTGCACACGTTCACGTGTTCACCACAGAGGCACCTTCACTTAACACAAAGGCAAAAAAATCTGGGGTTTTAACGTTATTAGCTGCAGGATGGAATGGAGGTAAGAAAGCCTGGCTGAGGAGCTGGCCATTTGCTAGGTGGCCTTAGGAGCAGCAGCTTGTGATGGCAGAAGGGGAATTTTTTGCTTCCAGGCTGGAGTCTGTGACACTGTGGTTCATTCCACAGGCCCTTGCAATACGATTCTCTCCCCGGCTGGTGCTGGGCCTGGGGACCCAGAGATGAATAACCAGGTCCGAGACAGGAGGGAGTGGCTGTGTTACCTGGGTTCCTAGAAGAGGCTCTGTCTCCAGGGACAGACGGAAGGAGGGGGCCTCTCTCTAGAAGGTGTGAGCACCCCCCAGGCCAAGGAAACATTTGTCTTATGGCCCCATCTGGCCAGCCTGGTGGGCAGCCTGGGCCATGGAGGGGGTGTCAGAGGTCAAGTGGTCCAGCCTCCCCCCACCCCAGCCCAGCCGGGGCCCTCAGCTGCCACCTGGCCGCACCTGGGCCGTCGTGTCGCCTTGTCTTCCCTCCGAGTCCGGCGTCGGGCGTCGGGGGTGGCGGTCGCTCCGGCCCGCGGGCCGCCCGGCTCAGCACCCGCCTGGGCACCGGCGGGGGCGCGGCCGGCGTGACGTCACGCCCCCGCCCCCGAGTCCCCCCTCCCCCACCGGCGGGGCGGGCCGGGGCCTGTCGGGGCTCGCCCGCCCAGCCCCCTCCCGGCCGCCCCTCCCGTCGGGCCGCGCCTCCCCCAGTCCCCGCCCGGCCCGCGGACTCCGCCCGCGAGAGGCCGAAACCGCGGCGGCCGCCGCCGTTGCCGCCATTGACGTCAGAGGGGCGGGCACATGACCCCGCAGGGACCAATCGCGCGGGCGCCCAGCGGCTCCTGCCGTCGCTCGGCCGAGCCGGCCCCCGCGGCCCCCGCCCGCCGCACACTCGCCGGGCCGACGCGCAGCCACTCGCACCGTCCACACGCGCGGCGGGCGGCGCGGGGCCCCCGAGACACGCCCGCGCCCGCCGCTGCCGCCCCCGCCCCGCCGGGGCGCCCGCCCCGCCCCGCGCCGCCCCCCCCCACCGCGGCCGCCGGCCCGCCCCCGCCCGCCCGGTCCCGCGGCCGCGAGCATGCACCCGACGAGCTAGGAGGAAGCGGGAGCCCCGCAGGAAGCGCCCAGGCCGGCCGAGCCCGCCGCACGCGCCGCCCCCGCGGGCAGCGCCCCCTCCTCTGCGGGCGCCCCCAGCCCCACGCCCCCCCACCTTCCCGGGGGGTGGGGGGGTGCGGGCCGCCGGATCCGGGGGCCCCGCCGCCCCAGAAGCCCCGCGCAGCCCCCGCTCCCCGCCCCCCGCCCCGGCGCGGCCATGGATCTGACCAGCAGCTCGGGCGGCGGCGACCCCCGGCAGATTGAGGAGACCAAGCCGCTGCTGGGGGGCGACGTGTCGGCGCCCGAGGGCACGAAGATGGGCGCCGTGCCCTGCCGCCGGGCCCTTCTGCTTTGCAACGGGATGAGGTACAAACTGCTGCAGGAGGGCGACATCCAGGTCTGTGTCATCCGGCACCCGCGGACCTTTCTCAGCAAGATCCTCACCTCGAAATTCCTGAGGCGCTGGGAGCCGCACCACCTAACGCTGGCCGACAACAGCCTGGCGTCCGCCACGGTGAGTCGCTCTGGCGGCTGCACCCCCGCGCGCCCCTCGGGCCGGGCTGCGCCCCCCGGCTGCCCCTCGGCGCTGCACCTGGAGCCCGGGGCCTGTGTGGCGCGGGGGGTGCGGGGGGACGCGGAGAGCCGGGGCGCCCCGCTCCTGGCCTGCTCCTGGGGCTGGATTTGGGCATCTGAAGCCCACGCCAGCCCGCGGGGCT
>RJWJ010033516.1:0-17850 GCA_004363605.1 Indri indri | reverse complement strand
CCCCTTCTTCCTCCAGGAGCTGATCCAGACAAAAGAAAGAAACTTCTAGAAGGGGGCTGGTGCAAAAGGAGACAAGGACTGGCACAGACCTGGCACGCTCATGCCTCCTGGCATCGTGTGCGGCTCTGGGCCTCCAGAGCCGTGGCCTGGCTGGAGTTCCAGCAGGGTGACTCCCGGCAGCTTCTCCGCACAGAGTGAGTGTCCCCTCCCAGATGTGGAGCGCGTCTTGCCTGCTTCCAGGGGCTCCTGCACCTCAGTCCTGCCCTCCCACCCGCGGACTCACGATGCCAGGGGACGTCAGCTTTCGCCTTCCCACACGTGGTGGAGGGGAGGAAGGCACGTTCGGGGCCCGCAGGATGTCTCCGGCCACTACGGTGATTAGCCGCAGCTTAAACATCTGCACGGCGGGGAGCGGGGTAGACGGGGATATATCACGATGAAAAACTTAAAAGTGCTGCTCGACGAGGCAGCCGTCAGCACCAGCCGGGAGTGGCCGAGGTCTCCTTCGGGAAAATCACACTGAGGGTTTTTCCACATTCCTTGCTCAGCCTCTAAGGGTTGAGACCCCAGGCTCATGCCTATGTTTGTTCTCGTTCCTTAGGGATACCCTGGAGTTGGCCTCACCTCCGGGGATGCACGAAGGAAAACACGTTTGTCCGAAAGCACGTGACTAGGCTCGTCCCCCCCGCTGGAAAACACTGCCGTCTGATTGTCCTTTCCCTGAATCCTGGAAAACCCGAGGCTGCCAGGTCAGCTTCCCTCAAAACCGCAAAAGGCCCAAGTACCACGAGGTTTCCCGTTCGCCGGCGCTTCTCTGGTGGCACGGGGTGATTCTCCCCAGCACTGATTCTTTGAGGACTCGCCGTGGAATTTCACGGGCAAAAGCCTCTGTGTCCTTAGGCAAAGGACCACGAGGAAGGGAAGGGGGAAAGATACAGACTTACTAAAAGCCCAGCTGTCAAAATGCTGATGTGCAAGGGGGTCGGGGGGAGAAGAGAGAGAGACAGAGATCGATCGCACATACACAGGGATTTGCACTCTGTGTAAGACTCGTTTGTGGAGGGCTGGGTGGGGGCGGGTGACCTGATTGTACACAGACGATATTAAGGCATATTAAGTGAGTTTAAAAGAAGACAGATTTCCAAAGGGGGCTCCAGGCAAACTCCAGAGACTACTGTTCAACCCCTCGCTTAGCCCCAAACAGCTCACACAGCTTAGAAAGAGGAGAAATAAATGACCCACGGCCCCGGCTCTCTCAAAGGCTCCAGAACACCAGCCCCTTCTAGCCTCTTTGCGTTGATCAAGGTCACGGGAAGGCTGTTCAGAGGGTCGATCCTGACCACTGGGGTTGTCTGCCCTGTGGCGCTGCAGGGGACGAGGTCGCAAAAAGTGAAAGGAGGTGTGCAAGCCCTTCGGGACGTGCCCTAGTCAGTTTCAAGGGGGTGGCTTTGTGTGTTCTGATCAACACGGAATTCAATGGATTTTTATTTCCAGTCAAGGTGTGGGAGGTCAGGCAAGAGCTCTCCAGATCAATTTCACTTGAAATTTCAAGTGTTTTTCTTTCCTGTCGGGTATTCTTGGACTAAATGTGACTAGTTCAGAACTGAGAGTTTTGCGCGGTGAGTACCACTGTGCTTAAGAGCAGGTCCTTCCCCACAGCCCGGGGTGGTACCAAAGCGCCCTTCCCACCCGGAGGAAAGACAGACCGCAGCCAAGAAAAGAAGTCAGGGTGGAAACACTAGGACTGTGTTTCAAAGGGGGGGTGCCATGGATGTGGAGAGCCACTACATCAAAATTGTTATAAAACAGTAATTGGATCTTCAAAAAAAATTAATGGAAGCAGTTCTTGGAAGAATTAAATCCCTAGATAGCCAAAGAGAATCGATCGACCACTAGCTCCATGATCAAGCAGGGCCAAACGCCCAAACCCAGACGCACGAGGCTGGGGGCAGGACGGGCCCAGCAACTGCCCATCAGCAGGTGGGGGTCGGGGGCGGTGGGGGTGCACCTGCTGTCCCTAGTGCTGAACCAGCCCCACGCCAGGGCACAGGTGCTCGTCTTAACCCGGAGAAAAACAGAGGATTGCTATCCACACCCACCCACTCTCTAAGGAGACAAGAGGAGATATAAAAAGAGATAAAGGAGGAAGATGAGACGGAGAGGAATGGAGACTCTCGGAGCAGTGGCCAGGGAGATGAGAAGCATGTTTTGACACCATTTATTTGCACAGAATGGATTTATCAAGAAAGACTTTTATCTCTTGGGAAGTTGGGGTGGGGGGAGGACACGTGTGCCTCCCGCTTCCAAATCTAGCGAGTGCTGTGCATGGATCCATCAGGGATCTCAGCCCCGGCCCCTGCGCAATCACAGGCTGCCCTAAGAACCGCCCAAGCATCTCACAATGGGTGTCTCCCAGGCAAGGCTGGCACAAAGACTATGGCAACTCCGGGCATGGCGGGTGGCCAGCCAAGCATGTCTGGGTGTTTGCTGCAGCCTGGGGCTTCAGAAATGAGGAGGTTGGTGCTAAGGATTTCCAAAAAGAAGGACAGAGAAGAATGCTAGAGCCCCCAGAGGTCTTGGAGATTCCCAGGAATGAGCTTATAGTTAGCAAGAAGAAAGGAGGCAAGGGACGTCCTACAGGTCATCGCCTGGCATTTTGTTTTTCTGTCCAGAGTCCCCAGCATGGGGGGCTCCCAACAAAGAAGGGCTCTCACCAAGACTTGCATTTGGACCAAGAAAAGCACGTGGTCAGGTGAACTCGAACATGGAAAAATGAGGTGATGAGAAGCGAAAAGTACCCCTCATTCGTGCATTTGTTCTGAGGCCAATTTGGAATGGCTCCTCCAGGCCGGCAGGCCGGGTCGTGTTCAGAAAAGACTAGAGAACAAGATCCCAAGGGCTCGTCTGATGTTAAGTGGCAAAGGCCATTCGTGTTCAGAAAAGACTAGAGAAAAAGATCCCGAGAGCTCGTCTGATGTTAAGTGGCAAAGGCCATTTGGGCTGCAGTTTAGGAACCCTTGAGGCCAAGGGACAAAGGTCACCCCACAGAAATCAGAGCTCCAATGAAAAGAAACCAGGAAAATATATACAAGAGTGACCATTAAAATGTCTAAAACACTTCGACAGGGATAAGATAACCTGAGGTGATTGGATACTTCAAAACAAACTATTCACATGCCTTTCCTCCTGTCTTTAACATAAACACATAGATACATATCAAGTTTGAAAGAAAAATTGGCTGAATTATTGCTTTATCGCCTTCTAAAGCAGACAAAGGTGACATAAGATGACACAGGTCAGCTATGCACGCAGCCCCACTGGAAGGGTAAATACACTTGAAAGCCTCGGGAAGGCATGTTTAAGAACCGGAACTGCTGATTCCCTCAGGGAAAGAAGGAACTCACCAGAAAAAGCCGTCAAAACCCCCGACCCGGTGGTAACGCCTTGGACCAAGACTACAGCGGGAAATGAACGGTTTGACCTTCCTTGGAAACGTTCTTCCAAAAAAGACCTGCCCTGGGGGTGGCGCGAAGACATGCTGTCACAATTCGGGTGTTTTTCAGAACCGAGGGAGACAGGCCAGCCTCATGCTGATGTTCCTGGAGCTGTGGACAGTGTCTAAAGTGGGTAGAAATGCAGATTTTTACGTAAAAGGCAAAACCACCCGCGTAGACGTTTCTGGGCAGCCTGGTTTCTCTCTCAGCCGGAAGTGCCGTCTGGGGAGGTGAGCAAGGGTCTGTGGTGTGGGGAGCTTCCCGTCCGGGTCCGGGGAGAGCTTGCCAAGGGCGGGGGGCACTGGCCAGCGTGCTCCACCCGACGGGAAGGGTCCGGGCCCGTAGCGGGGAGGGAAGGAGCGGCGGCAGCTCCGCCTCGTCTGTGGGTTCTGACGGTTAAGGCTTCTGTTAATTGGACGCGGCGGAGTCCCCTGTCTGGAGAGGAAGAGACAGTGTTAGCGTCAGCGGCAGGAAGATTTGGCACCCTTTCTCTCCACCATCAGGCCTTAAAACCCTTTCTGATACGCTCCCCCAGAAAGCCACCCCTGGAAGCTTAATGCCAGGAAAGAGACGTTTTGGGGTAGGGGGTCGGGAGGGTAAGGGAGGTGGCAGACGGCCTGATGGAATGAACAAGAAACTTAGGGTCGGGTCAGGGTTCCAGTCTCAATTCTGAGCCTCGGTGTCCTCAAATGGCTTGCTGGAGGCTTGGATGAGATATCACATGTACTGCACTAAACACAGAATAAACACAGGCCCTGACCCTTACCCAAATCTCTCGAGCATAGATGCATTTGGGAATTTACAATTTTTTTTTAGTTTACAATACACATACACACACATATGCACCCCATACGTATATAAAAATCATGCAACATATATGATATATAATCCATGCATACTGTGTAACACCCCCATAATGAAGCACACAATCTACCCGCAGCGTGCTAAGAATATTCACATAAAGTGGGGAAAATAGAGTCTGAACACATTACGTCCATGGAGGTCAGGTTTTGCCAATAGGTAAGTTATAAAAAAACTCTGTTTTCAGAGCTTTCTGGAATTCAGGTTTGTGGATGAGGGACGGTAAGCTCCTCATGGTAGTGTCATCAGCGCTGACGCCGAGGTGCACACGCCGGGCGCCCCCACGCCGGACGTGAACAGGCAGCGCTCGGTCGAGCACTTGCGGTGCACTCTCAGCGACGTGGGCACTGCTAACCCATTTTACAGATGAGGAAGCTGAAGTTCATGATGTCACGTCATTTGGGACTTCTACCAGGGCCTATCTAATCACTTGATTTTTTTAATACACATATTTTCAAATTAATTTTTAATTATGCAGGTTGTACGTGAATACACTCCCCACGTAAAAACTTGAAGCATCTCAGGTGAAGCTGCCCTCTGTTGTCTCACCCTTTCACTTTATAAAGGGGACGGAGGTGCGACAGGGATGTGCCAAGTGCAAACAAACCCACAGCCTGGGCACCTGACGGTCGGCCTGGTGCCTTCTCACCCGCTCCGGACTGCCTGGCTTCGTTTGCCCCCCGAATGGAGACAGGCCATCGCCACCCTCTTTACAGGAACTCAGAACGGCACACCCGCTTCTCCCTCCGCCCGCTGCCTAACTCCCCAGGTCTCCCCGGCAGAGCCCCCGCGTACCTGGTCAAACTTGATTCTCATAAAGGCTCTGCCTCTTCTTGGATTTCAACTCCTTTAGCCACTGTGGAGAGGGCTCGTCCGACCTGAAACCACAAAGCCAGTGAGCGGCCTGTGTGAGCCGGACCGGGGCCCCTGCGGGCAGGGCTGCGTGGTCCCTGCTCTCCAGCCTGTGCCAAGGCACGGGCCAGACCCGGCGCTCACAGGTGGCAGAGAGGCCCATGTTGACATGATTAATAAGTAAGAAGGAGAAATTAGCCAAAGTGCCCAATGGCGGGGAATGTTACGTAAATCACGGTATACCCATTCTACGAAATCATCCGCAGCCATAAAAATTCATCTTATAGAAAATCATTGCCATCGACCAGTTGTCACCCACGTAGCTATCCATCCTTCCATCTCACTACCCAAGCACATGCCTGTGATGGTTAGTCTTATGTGCCAACTTGGCTAAGCCACGGTACAGACATTATTCTAGAATGTTTCTCTGGAGGTATTGTTTTCTTAGATAAGATTAATATTTAAATCAGTAGGTGCTGAGTAAAGCAGATTATGCCCCATAATATGGGTGGGGCCTCCTCCGATCAGTTGAAGACGTTAATATTAACAGAAAAAGACTGACCTCCCAGGAAGAAGAGGGAATTCTCCCAACAGACGGCCTTTCAGCCTCGACCCGAAACTCCTCCCTAGAGCTCCGGCCTGTGGGCCTAGTCTGCAGATTTTGGACTTGCCAGCCTCCATGACTATGTAAGCCAGTTCCTTAACATCAATCTCTCTCTCTGTATATATGTATATGTGTATATATATTAAATATATATGTGTGCGTGTATATGTATGTTCTGTTTCTCTGAAGAACTCTGAATAATACAATGACCACGAGACATAGAAAGATGTCTTTTGGCTGGGCACAGTGGCTCACGCCTGTCATCCTGGCACTCTGGGAGGCCGGCTGAGGTGGGAGGATCGCTTGAGGTCAGGAGTTCGAGACCAGCCTGAGCAAGAGCAAGACCCCATCTCTACTAAAAATAGAAAAAAAATTAGCTGGGCATGGTGGCGTGTGCCTGTAGTCCCAGCTACTCGGGAGGCTGAGGCAAGAGGGTCACTTGAGCCCAGGAGTTGGAGGTTGCCGTGAGCTAGGCTGACACCACGGCACTCTAGCCCAGGTGACAGAGCGAGACTCTGTCTCAAAAGAAAAAGAAAAAAGAAAGATGTCGTTTGTTTATGGAATGTTAACAATGATTGTTTTGCAAAGGTGAGATCTGCTTTAACTTTTCAAAATTAAAGAACACACAAAGTACTCAAATCACATGTGCAAAGCTCAGTGAATGTTCTCTGAGTGAATACATTTCAGTAACCACCACTTAAATAGTAACATTTGTGAGTTTTATTTTTTACTTTCTACTTGGTAGTTTTCTGTGTTCTCAGAATTTCTTGTAAGGAGAACATATCATTTTAATAAAAAAATAGTCATCACTCTTAAAACTTTATTCAAGAAAAAAGCCATGCTTATGAAGATTGTTTAATAGGCACGGGGCAATGTCACATGACACATGTAGCAAGAATAAAAAGCTACACACTATTGTGATCTCAACTGTGTAAAAAAGAAAAATAAACTGGAAGGAGAGATGCCAGATGTTGGCAGTAGTGGTCTTTGCAGGGTAGGATCATGGATGATTTTTTCTGTTTTATGTTTTTACATTTTCAAAACTTTCTGCAGTAAACACGTACCACTTTTATAACCAAACACACGTGTGTCCAGGACTTGACGTATTTTAATCTCAGAGAAAGCTCCTGACCCCGTGGCCCTGGAGGGCTCGGGGAAGTTGCTGACCTGGTTGGGGGTGGGATGGAGTGGAGGTGTGCGGCTCAGGGGACGAGGGACGAGGTGACTCTGGAGTTCCAGGGGCAGGCCTCGAGCTGCTGTGCTTGCCGGCCCAGGGGTGAGGAGGGAGGGGGTCTCCTGGGCCGACGGGGGCCTAGGCTACCCCGGACTTCAGCCAAACTTTGCCTAACAGTAGCGGCACAAGCCCAGGCCTCCAGAGGTGCTGCTGAGACCCTCGCCTGGGGCTCCTGCAGCCCCAGAGAAACACAGGTGCCGTCAGCCGACTCTGGAGCCAGCCCTGCGATTCTGGCACCACTGGAGCAGGGAGGCACCGTCTCGGCCGCCGCCTGCCTCCCTCTAACCCTCGCCCTTTGCTTCCCGCAGCCTACCCTGTGCTCCGGCAATACATACTGTCTGGGGCTCCCAGAACACCAGGCCTCCAGGCCTTAGCACATCCTGTGGCTTCAGCCTGGGACCCCCCTCCCTGCGCCTCTGTCTAGCTAAGACCAAACTGTTCATCGTGACTCGGCTCAAGTATCTCCACTCGGCAGGCTTTGTTGGCACCCTTCCTCACATCTCCACCCTGAGCTCTTCCTCTATGGCAGGGCTCAAAGAGCAAACCAGGGAGTAAATACTGGCAGCTCTGGGTGTCTGCTACCACTGCTCATCTCTGCAGTTGTAACACGAAAGCAGCCACAGACAACACGTAAATGAATGGGCTTGGCTGTGTTCCAATAAAGCTTTATTTATAAAAGCAGACAGTGAGCTGGATTTGGCCTACGGGCCGTAAGCTTGCCAGCCCCTGCGCTGGCAGCACTTATTATAATTTCAACCCTAGTATCACGAGCAATCTCCAGCGTTTATGTACTAACAGAACTCATGGTAAGAATTCCACTACCCTTTAGTGAGTGCTTCTGCGTGCTGGGGCCCACACCGAGGGCTTTATACACACTCCTAGTTTCATCCCCACAACCACCTCGGAAGGTTAGGATGGGTAGTAAACCCATTTTACAGATGAGGAAACTGAGGCTCAGAGAGGTCGAGTGACTTTTCCCAGGTCCTGCAGCTCTTAAGTGGCACAGCTGGAATTAAACCCCAGCCACGTGACCTTAGATCTACCCCCAACTGCTGAGATACCCCGGTCTGAGAGCCCCGTGGGGCAGGCGCTGGGCTGAGCTCATCTTTGCGCCGAGCAGGCCCAGCCCAGGAACGGGGACGGCTGCTCCACAGACTGCAGCCGAGCTGAGTGACTTTCTCTCCTTCAACCTGGCTGTGCCTTTGATCCACCTTCTCAGGTCTCCCTGATCTCCCAAGACAAATGTACTTCCCTGGAGGGTAAGAGGAGGGAGGATGCCTCAGTTTCCCCATCCATCTGGAGAGGGCTAAACTAGATCAGGAGTTTTCCAACGGCGGAGCCCTGGTTTTCTGTGCAGGAGGTGGCAGTGCGGGGAAGAAGGGAGGCCCACTGCCACGCTTGCCAGCCCCCTTCCTGCACCTCTGCTGTATTTCTCAGATGTCAGAGAGCTGAGCGACCACATAAACGAAACTGCTGTGGCTAGAGAAAAGAAAAAGTTGCAGCTCTCCTCTATCCAGCTCTAAAAGCTGCAAGCACCTCTTAGAAGTCCATCCTGAGTCTGGGAGGGGAGGGGCTCTCTCTCCCCACGACCTCTCACCTCTTGTCCTTTTCCACGCTGGAGGGCAGCACCCGACTGCCCAGCACCCCAGGCTGGAAGGGGGACCTGGGGGCCTTGGGCTGGGGGGCCCAGTTGGGGGCCTCGCCAGGACTGTCCACCTCTGGCCTCTTGTGCAGCTGAGCCTGGGGAGAGAAGAGAGCTGAGTCTATAAACCGCCTTTTGTCTGGGGAAGGGCCCCACGCGGTGACGCTGTCAGGCCTGCTGAGCCCTCTGCGAGCACTGGGGCCCCCTGCGTCTGAATGGACTCAGGCAGGAAACGCAAGGGCTGAGAAAACGCAGAGGCCAGGCTGGCGTTCCAGGCAGCCACCCTGGACCATCGAGATCAAATAACCACCCCAGACTCACATAGTCGTGTTCTCTTTTACTGAAAAACCACTATCGACATGCCACCTCCTTTACCATCCTGACACTCTAAGTGCAGACAGTCGAAGGTTCGCTTCCGTTAAGTTCCTTACTCCTATATGCATATAAATAAGAAGTTGGGATGGCCCTTTAGGGCCCCACAGGAAAATGGCGGCATGGATTTTCACCCATTCTTGGAGGGCGTGCTGGGGATGGAATGACTTAAGATAGCGTGCAAAAAGTCCCCTTGGGGGACCTGGGGTGTGAGCGTGGCAGGTGGCATCTGTCTCTCGGGCAGTGCTGGGGCGGCCTCAGCAATGGCAGTCACCACCGTGGTCTGCTGACAGCTCCTGCGCGAGGAACGTTCATCATTCGGACTCCACCGGGCGTGAGTTCTGTGATAACTATTAGCTCGTTTCACACGTACGAGATTCTTCTCGGGGTAGAGCCAGGCTTTCTCCATTTTACAAAGGAAGTCACGCAGTTTTCAAGAACTGGGATTCATACTGTGTCTGCACCATGCCCAACGCCAGGACTCTTTCCAGAACAAGCCCCATGGTCTCCTTTGGTTGCTAACAACTGCCGAGTGCTGCCCGTGGCGGAGACTGGCCAGGGCTGATGCGGCAGCCGCCAGGCTCAAGGGGGCCGAGTTAATGCTGTGAATGAATGGTGGGAGCCTCACTTCCACAGAGAGCCGTGGATTCGAGCCGTGTTCAGGGATCCAGGGATCTGCCTTAGGAGTTACTCGAGACGTCCACGTGGCAGCCCCAGGGCCTTTGCCCCACCTGTGACCAGGCCCTCTTCTCTGTCTCCTAGCTTAGGCTGCCTTGTAAGATCATTCGTTTTGATGCTTAAAAAAAAAAAGTCAGAAGACCTCTGGCCTAGTGTAGTGGCTGAAAGATGTTCACGTTTTGAGGCCCTATAAAATCAATTACAGACACAAGCACACATCCACGATTTATTGGCTTTTTATTCTTGCAAGAAATGACATAGAAAAGCCAAACTTCCACCTGCCAAGGGAGTAACAAATTCATGATCCTCCCATGTGAGGTTTTTGCGGCCTTCATGGAACAACCAGAGTTGAGGAATTCTACAAATAAACCAGGCTTTTTTTTTTTGCCTTAATTTCTTCTTCGATAAAATGGGAGACAATAACTACTTTTTTGCAGGGTTCTTGGGGTCATAAAGTGAGTTTGTAAGTGCATGGTGCCTGGCACAAAATGGGGCAGGTTGGGGGCAAGTGCCCCCTTCCTTGCCTGAACTAAGTACCACCCAACCCAGGCTGCTGGAGCTGCAGGTGGGGAGGAGGAGGTGGCCCAGCCCTCCCCCAGCATTGCATAATCCAGTGGACGTTCTGGTGTCACTCAAGAGAGTGCAACAGGTCCCAGTGCTGGCTTCCTGCGTCATCTGGTATTGAAACAATCATTCTCCGTGCCTACCTTCCCTAGCAGGCTGGATTGCTCCAGGGCCTCAGAAGGCTGGGAGTGTTCATCCGTTTCCCAGCACTGGGCCCGGTGCCTAACATGGATCATTAGCCCACTTTACAGATGAGTAAATTGAGGCATAGCTTGACCAAACAGAGCAACAGGTTTAGGGGCGGAGGAAAGACAGAAAGCAGAAATCGAAAACACAGGGCAACTGGCAAAACCCGAGTAAGTTAACAGCACCGTTAATAGCGCTGTGCTGAGGCCAGTTTCCTAACCCTGACAACGAGCTACGCCCATGTGAGAAACCATCCCTGGGTGAAGCTGGGTGAAGGGTACATGGAAACTCTCTGTACTATTCTTGCAACTTCCTTCGAGTTGTAAATGATTTCAAAGATGAGAAAGAAGGAATAGAGGAAGAGAGGAGGGAAGGAGGGATGGAAGGGAGGGAAGCAGGGAGCGAGAGCTCTGTTCCTGTTGCTGCCGTGGTCAAGGACCGTGGCCACCAGGTGGGTCCTGGTGAGGGGTTTGGTACCTTTAGCACTGCTGGGTCCACCCCTGGAAACACAGGCGTCCTCTGAGGATGGCTGACAGGCGTCCTCTCCGCCCTGGATGGCGTCTCCTCCTCATCTGACTCTTCCCTCCTGGGCGATTTCTCTTCTGTTGCAAAGAAAATGGCACTGAAGTCATTGGCAGCTGCCATGCACCGAGGTCCTGTGGTGACGGGTACTTTGCACACAGTATCTCATGCACAACCCTCAAGAGCCCTGCACTGTTACTGGCCCATTTGACAGAGGAAGACAAACCCTGCTTTCATGCTCTCTCTTGTTGCAACTCTGCCTCTTGCTGGAAGATACTGACAACAGGCAGAACAGGTTTTCTCTCGAGGGAAGGGACAGACAGACCCACCTCCTGGGCCCCTGGCTCATTGCAAGTGAGAGAAATGGAAGGAAATCTTTGGCAGAGGCAGGAAAGAGTACAGGAACGTGCTGGGATTATGCTCTCAGAGAAGAGTGTGCACAGCTCTGTGTGTCTTGTGGAAGGGCGGCCCAAAGGTGGGCCCCGAAGCCACTCTCCTTCCCCGCGAGCTCCCCTTTCCAAGACAACACCACTCTCATGCTTGAGGCTGAGTGGATCGCCCAAGCGAGAGACTTTTAGGTGTGAAGGGTGAGGAGTTCCACCCTCCCCGATACCTGGACACTGGCGTGGCATAGTGAGGAGGGGGGCAGGGGAAGGAGGATGAACCAGGCAGGGCCTGGCCCTCTGGAGCCCCCAGGCTAAGCAGGGAACTGAGGCACACCCAGAGAGCACAGGCCTCAGCCGTCCCCAGCCCCTGGCCAGCTCCTCAAAGCTGATGGCACCACGTCCCAGCTCAGGGTGTCTGTGTGCTTTTGTCCCTTACGTGGTCTTCATTTCTTCCAGGCAGCTTGGCTCAGAAAACCAAGAAAGCAGGCAGTGAGGTCACGCTCTTTGCCATGGGCAAATCCCAAATGAACAAAGGCACCTATAACAGCTCTGGGGGACTTAGTGGGGAGCTTAGCTGCTACAGTTTCCACTGCAAGAAGAAATTTTGTTTCTTCTTAAGAATCTTTCAAGGCTCTCCATCTATAGACAAAATCTAACTTCTTAGCAACGCATGAAGGACCTCCGTGATCTGGTCCCTGCCTACCTTTTCAGCATGGCTCTTGCTATTCCCAGCTTGCGTGACACTAAGCTGCTTAAAGATGTTCCTGCCGTATACACACAATGTTCTTGCCATACTTCTTGTCCCTTTGATCCTGTTGATACTTCTGCCTGGAATACCTTTCCCTAGCTAATTTTTATATGTTCTTCAAGATTCACTCAAGTTTTGATATAGAATGCAGCCAAAGCAATCCTTAGAGGAAAATGAATAGCCTTAAATAATTTATTAGAAAACAAAAAAGACTGATAATAAATGAATTGATACTTTAACTTAAGAATCTAGAAAAATACCAGTAAGCAAACCTAAAGAAAGTATAAAGGTGAATTTAATAAGAATAAAAACAGAAATAGTGAAACCCAATTAAGTTGTGTCTCTGTCCCTTGTAACCCAAACATCCTCAATTAATATGTCATCCCTCAAAACATTTTACCTAGTTTCTGATAAGCTCTGCAGAACAAGAAATCAGTTTCCTGTGTAATTGTGTTCTTATGCTCTAAAGCCTTCTAAATTGAGAGAGCTCTTCCCGGGGTTTAATCTAAATCCTTGCTGCTGTGCAATGTGCTATCTGGGGGGAAGAGAAGGCATGGACGTACCCGTTGAATCTTTGAACATCCATGTGTTGTCAGTCTCTTCCAAAGGAGACCTGCTCTCTGACTCGCTGACTCGGCTGCGCCGGAGGGAGTGGGAGATCGGAGCCCGCCGGCGGCTTCTCTTGCTGAGCTGCACCCGGGTCTTGAGGGCACTTGAGTCGAGGACTGAGGTTTGCTTTAGGGGCGGAAGGGAGGAAGAGGACAAAAAGGAAGGGCACCATCAATTGAGGGCACCGTCCTGGGTGTGTGTGTATAGCTTCATTGATACATGAGAGGCTATTTAGGTGGTACATGGGCTGGTGTTCCTGCATTTTCATGGTAACCTAAACACCCTAAGCCTGGATTTCTCCAGGAAACATACCATATAGGCTGATGACAAGAATCAGGTGCAACAATGAACCTGGAGTGCCCTGGCACGGAGTAGGCAAACATGGAAATGCCTTTCCCCTTCTGGTGACATCATACTAGCATATACATTAGAGCAACACTCAGTACACAGCAGGAGCTCAATAAATGCTTGTTTGTTTGTTGAATGAATAACAGGATTTACCATCTAACTAAATCATTATGTAAACTAAACTGTATTCACACAGTCCCCAAGCTGAGAGGTTCCCCATGTGGTCCCTCCTTCACTAGCACAATCTAGGGTACAGGTGGGAGGGGACAGAGCATCCTGCTAAACACCGGGCCTTCACTTTCACACATCCCTGAAGACTCGCCTTCTGAGTTGGGGCAAGTAGACTGTCACTAAGAGTTTCCAAGATCACCAGGAAAGTGATGCAGGGTGAAAGGGCCCACGGTGCAGACCATCCAGGTGGGCCCAGCAAGGAGGTGGGCAGCATCTGCCTTAGCAGGCTTCTGGGAGACGGTGGTGAAGTGTTCAAAGGTCTGTGTGCTCAAGCCCTGCTCAGTTCCAAACATGGCTGTGTGACCTTGGACAATGCACTTCACCTCTCTGAGCTTGGGGTCCATATTTATAAAAAGGAGGTAATCATAGCATCCCAGTTCTAGGGTGGCCAAGAGAATTCCCTGAGCTCGGGCATGGAAAGCCGTTGTCTGAGATGGTGCCTGACCAAGGCCTACAGCTGAGAGCTGTCGCCACACGGGCCTTCTCTCTTCCTGGTGACCTCCTGTTCTTGCGTGAAATGTTGGTCTCTTCCCCTCAGGTCCTCTTTGGAGAAATTCTGTCACCCAGGGCTTTCTAAGCCTGCGATGCTGGGCTCATTTTAGTGGGTCATTTGCCAGAGGTAGCAAGTGACAGATGCCCCACTGGGGGTGGCAGAGGAAGCTGATCCTGGTACAGCTACTTCCCAAACCAGCTGCAAAGGCGTCCCGTGGGGAGATTTGTGTGGGACCAGGGCAAGGGGGGATAAATAGAAATCACAGAGTGTCTGCTGCAGCTAGAGACGGGCTTGCTCCTCTGGCCACTCAATAGAGCCAGTTTTTCACACTCAGGGAGGGGCAGACGGTGCCGTGTACACAACGCCACCCTCGCAGCCTCTGCCTGGTACAGGGCCCGGGTTCCCTACTGTCTTGCCTCCCCATTCAAGCTCCAAACAGCCCCCAAATCATGGCTGGCATCATATGTAAACCTCAGTATAGTTTCAATATGCAGCACACCTATGCCTCGGGACACCAGCATTTACAATCACTCAGTGACCACTTCGATTTCCTAATCTGCAAAATGGGCAGGCAGTGTTGCCTCATGGGTTATTAGCACATGCATGGGCCCGTGGCCAACTCTCAGTGACTGTCATTAATAACAGACACTGAGAGGGAACTGCTTAGTGTTCTAGGAGGAAAGTCCAGCAAAATATGCCATGGCACGGCAACATCACGCTAGTACGTAAGCCAGAGCAGTGCTCGGCATGTGGCAAGATCTCAATAAATGTTTGCTGAGTGAATAACTGAATACATCACCTAACTAAATCCTCACGACACCCAGAGAGGTGGGTGCGTCCAGGGCCATGTGTCTTTCTCTGCCTCCGCCTTTATCGAGAGGTGCCGGCGACAGACTAGACCGTATTTAGCAAGCGAATCCCCTCTGAAGCCCTTGAGGGGCTCAGAATTCTGAGCGAACTCTAGCTTCATGCTTAGAATTACAAACCTCAGGCAGGGCGCTCAGGGGTAAGAGGTCAGACTTCCTGCTTACCTGGCAGCTGGGGGCTTAGGTCAGGCTTAACTGGAACACACTTGGTTTTATTTGAGGCGGTGGGGCCGGCTCCGCTAATTACAAATGGATAAGAAAGCTGAGGCTCTGAGAGGGCAAGACATTTGCCCCAAGACACACAGTAAGTATGTGGCAGGACCAAGCTACACGCATGAGTGAGTCTCGACTCAAAGACTGTGCCCTCTGTACCCACTACAGGGGTCCCTGGAATATGGAGCCTACCCCTGAAGGGGCCGTTTACTGGGAGATGCTGGAACTTCTTTTAAGAAAAAATGACTCTTTCCAACGCAGCCACACGCTCCTGGCTATTGACTTACATCGATGAAGGAGAAGTCGTCTACTCCCTTCGTGGGGCAGGCGTCTGGTGGGGGTGGCCCCTCCGTCCCGTCGGTGGACTCCAGGTCGGTGCTGGAGCGGTCCACGCTGGTGCTCCGCTGGTCCCTGGAGCAGTCGTACTGGTCCCCGGCAGAGGTGGGCTCCGTTTGGGAGGACAGAGAAGACAAGCGGCTACTGGGGGGCTGTTTCTGTGCCGATGTGGCACTGCTGTCTGGGGACTCGGGGGCCGAGCTGCAAGAAAGGCAAGGCAGGCAGATGTGGTCGTGGAGGTGTTCCAGAGAACGGAATTTCAAGTAAAGAAGGTGGCACAAAGTACAGCTCGGGATGTCCTTTATATGCCAGGGAACGACAGACAGCACATCCCGGGAGGAGAACCTCTTGGGAAACGGCGTAAGATATACCAGCCGGGTGCTGTTCATGGGACCACCTGCAACACCTGGCCAGGTGCAGAATGGGAGGAGTCAGCCCTGTGCCATTCAAGACCCTCTAACCCGGCACTGTCCCATATGGGAGCTGCTTGTCACGGGCGGCTGCTGGGCTATTGCAACGCGGCAAGCGAGAGCAGAGATGTGCCCTGAGTATAAAGAACACGCTGGATTTGCAACACTTTGAATGAAAAAGAAAGAATGTAAAATATTTCATGAATAACCTTTCATGTTGATTACATGTTGAATTAACCGTATTTTGGATCTGTTGGTTTTGATAAAATATATCACTAAAATTAATTTCACTTGCTTCCTTTTACTCTTTTGGTGTGGCTCCTAGGACATTCTAAATTACATACATGTCTTGCATGTGCAGCTCACATTGTAGTCCCTCTTTTGTCTGTAATCGACACATAGTAATTATACATGTTTGTGGGCACAGAGGGATGTTTCAACGCAGGTACACAGTGCATATCGATCAAATCATCACTCGGTACTTCTGTCGGACAAGACAGCCTGATGTGGATCAGATGATTACTAGCAGTTACCCATGGGAGAGCAGGGGCTGGGGAGTCTCCTGCAATGTTTCATTTTATCATTCATTCATTCAGTAAAGATTTACTGAGCATTTACTATGTGCCAGGCACTGTGCTAAAAACTGTGTCATCTAAACCTCTCCACAATCCTATGAGGATTATTTTATGATCCTATAACCTCCACGATCCTATTATAATCTCATGAAATTAAACAGGAACCTTGTTCAAGATGAGGAAACTGAGGCACAGAGATGAATTAGCTCGCACAAAGGGGCAGAACTAGCATTGAGCTCAGGCAGCCTGACTCCAGAAGCCAGGTCTCTGGATCTCACCTACTTCTGAAATCTCTTCCCATGATAATATATTCAGGGATCACTCTAATAACTGGAACCACATAAGATAGAAAATGTATAAATAATTCAAGGCATTAACTCTCTTCCCTCACACACACACACATAAACAAGACATGGAAGTTAAGAGCGTAGCAAAGCCTCCAGGGCCTCCAGGGCATAGGGGACCCTTACCTTGACAAAGGGCAGGTGGGCACACTTGACAGGTGGGTCTATCCTGAAAGACCTCACACCCCCACCACCGCCCCCAAACTGCACTGTTGAGCAGCCCAGGTACGGGCATTTTTCCACGCTTTTTGTCAGCTTTGGGATGACTGCATCACTTGGAATACGGAGGACGACGTTGGGGGTTGTGGGGTGGGATCGAGGCAACTCCGGGACCGGGGACATACCGCCGCGGAGGCAGCAGATGGCAGCGCTGCCCAGGGCTGGGCGCAGGACCGTGCCCGGGAGATCCTGTCAGGGGAAAGGCTGCAGGGCTACCGCTGGGCAGCAGGGGGCGCCCGCCCATGGGAGCGCCCAGGTGGGTCCTGCCGGGTCACACAGCGACAAGTGGGAAACCGAGGCCGGGCTTCCAGCGATCTGGCGGGGGCAGTCTAGTGAAATGTAAGCAAGCTCAGGAACGAAACACTTACATTTCACTGTTGGGGGAAATGGCTGTCACAGAGACTGTGAGAAACCTTCGCTTCCCTTTTATTTTCTCTGGTGCATTTTCAATTCCATCCTCTACCCAACTTGACCATCAATGACCTCATGGGTTTTTTTTCACTGTGGTAAAATCCACACGACATAAAAGTGACCATTAGTGGCATTTAGTGTAGTCACAGTGTTGTGCCACCGACACCACCGTGCCGCTGTGGGACACCTGTCACCCCGAAAGAAAACCCCGTGGCCGTTAAGCAGTCGCTGCCCGTCCTCCTCCACCCCCAGCCCCTGGTCTGCTTCCTGGCTCTACAGATTTGCCTATTGTGGACATTTCGTACAGTATTTTCTTTATAATTTTTTTGCACTTTCTAAATGTCTTCTTTTGTTTTTACAGTAAGAATGGTTTCCTCTTGCAATTTCAGACAGAGAGATTCTACCAATACAGAAATCGATTCCAGCCCAGATGCCTCTCGTCGCAGCCTGGACCCCCGCACGTGCGTCCTACCTGTCCCTGCTGTGGCGCTGGTCCGTCCACGTCCCATACTGGCTGTCGGCTTCGTGCACAAGAGTGTCGGTGTCCTTGGCCTCAGGGGGCCGCCTGGAGAAACACTGCTTCAGTTGGTCCTGCAAGGACAAGCCAGAAACGCTCAGAACCCCAGTCCCAGCTAACACAAAGCACATTGCC
>RJWJ010033515.1:0-17856 GCA_004363605.1 Indri indri | reverse complement strand
AAATTAATTGGACAGCTAAAAATATATATAGAAAAAATTAGCCGGGTATGGTGGCGCATGCCTGTAGTCCCAGCTACTCGGGAGGCTGAGACAGTAGGATTGCTTGAGCCCAGGAGTTTGAGGTTGCTGTGAGCTAGGCTGACGCCATGGCACTCGCCCCAGGCAAGAGAGTGAGACTCTGTCTCAAAAAAAAAAAAAAAAAAAAAAAATTACGGTTTATTTTTCATTTGGTTTCTTTCTAACAATATAGACAGTTGCCTTTGTATGTTATACTTTCTATAATTTGGGGGTATAGAACCAAGGAGGTTTCTATGCTGTTGCTGGATCATAATTACTGAAAGTACAGGTTTAAATCCTAGAACAGTTCAAATTTAAGGTCATTACTGACTTGTTGTAATTCTTTAACATTGTAGAAAACTCCTGAAAAATTATTCTAGGCCCTGGACCCTTTTCTCTCCCTGACCTTCAAACAACTCTTCCACAGAAATTTTCAGCCACGTCAGCAAGGCTTTCACCACCTACTTGCTGAACTTTGATTCATTCTTTCTCCAAGGAAAGAAGGAAATCCCTTGAAATCACTTATTAGTTCTTCTAAAAAAGCACAACTATTTGGGAGTCTATAATGTTTGTCATGCGAGAAGCAATGTTGTGTTTTCATCATTGGCCGGAGTTATGTTGACGTTTTGATTCATAGTGTTTATACTGGCAGCTCCTGAACAAGGCGATTCACGCTTTCTAGAACTTGTGGTTGAGGGGCCAATGGAATGTGGTGGTTGCAGGGAGGAAGTATCTGGATGCATCAAGAGAAGACACAGTGGATGACCCAGAGGACACAGAACCTTACATTCAATGTCATGCTGAGCAACTGATTTCTCTTCACTGATAATTATGAAACTGGTCTCAGAGTTGCTGTTCCAGGACCTAATATCTTAATATTTTATCAAGCTGCCAATATGTTGGGATGCAAAGTTCTTATTATTGCCCTTTAATACCCTGGGCTTTGTAGAACAGTAGAGTAACCCTATTTTTGTTTTTTTCCAGAAACATGTTCACCCATGGCTACTTTTGATGACTGTAACAGTATCCTCAGTGGTCTTCCTGCTTTAACCTTGTTCTCCCACCCAAATGTGTCCTTCACACAGTGGCCAGAGCAGAGGAATTGGACTTACCAGGTACTAAGACTTCTTATAAAGCTACTAGGATTAAGACAATGTGGCTTCCACACAGAAATAGCCAACTCGCTCAACAGAAGCAAACTGAGAGCCCAGAAACAGACCCTTGCGTACGTAGATGCTTGCTTCATGGCAGACGTGGTTCTGGAAACCAGTGGGAAAGTATGGACACATCGTCTTGAGAGCATCTTTTCATCTCAACTGCCCTTTGCAGACAGCATTTTTAATAGCTACATGGTATTCCATTGTAAGAATGTTCCACCATTGTACCGTCACTTATTTAACCAATCCCCTGTCCCTTAACATTCAAGTGGCTCCTATTTCTTGCTACTGTAAACAGTGCTGCAAAGGAGAATTTTGTATCTAAAATGCTGAACATGTTCTTATTATATCCTTAGAATTAACTCTTCAGGTGGAGATAACAGGTCTAAGGGTTTAGATATTATGGAAAATCTTGGTCCACTTACCTAAATTCTTTCCTGAAAGGTCCAATACTCCCACTAGCAGCATATGAAAGCATCAACATGCTTCCTCTAACACCGAATATCATTACCTTAAAATCTTTCTGCATTTAGGGAGTGAAAAAGGGTACCTCATAGTTCCTTTAATTTGCATTTACTTGATAACATATAAAGCTAACCATTCCCCAACCCCATGCAAACAATTGGCCCTTTAAAGTTTTTCTTTTGTAAAATGTTTTTTTTTCTTGTACCAAACTGCTCTGTCTCACACCACTCCAATCCACCAGGTAGACCACTATGACATTAATATCCCTAAGCAACTACTGTGTTTCCAGTTCCACTGATCTAATACTTTCAAATGCTTCTTGCTGCCCACAAGACAGGAGCCAAAGTCTTTAACCAGAGCATGATCTGCACCGAACTAACCCCAGCATTCTCATTCTACCATAACCCTTCTCACCTGGTCCCTTGTCCTTGGCCGACTTGGTCTGCTCCCTGTTCCTTTTCTATGATACGTTCCTACCCCCACACTTTGGCTCTCATTGCTCGCGTCTTATAATTTTCTTCTTTTCACTTGCTTAGTTTCTTATCTTCCTTCATGCCTAGCTCAAGGGCGTTATTCCCTTAAATCTTTCTCTGGGAGAACATCACCTCTGACCTTCCAAGACACTTACTATAGTACCTCCCCATGTTTCCTGCCATCTACCTTTTTAAAATTGTTCTTTTGGGAGTACATGGCCTAACTGAAGTGTAAAAGTCTCAAGGAGGAAAACAGCCCACCTCGAGGTTCTTTTATGCCAATGTTTTATACAGTCCCAAGAACACAGTGTGGATGACTCCGATGATCCCATGGAGAAGGATCTGTCAATGCCAAGTTGGGGGAGTTGAGATTTTTCTACCCTTGTATCTTCATAACCCCAAACCTTATGATGCTTTTTATTGAATTTTCTGATGTTTAATGATAATATCTGATTTCTTAGCCATGGGGGAGTAACTGTGTTAAGTGCAAGGAGAGGTTACGGTGAAGTCTGCTGAAGTTTGGGAAATAGCCATTACTGGGTCATTCTGGAATGCTTTGACTTTCTGCCTCAATCGCCCCACAGCCCTCAACTCAGCACAGGCTGGGGACATACTCTGGGCTGCCAGACTCTGGAGAAGGGAGAAGCACTACACAGAGTAAAACAGAATAAAAGCCAAGTTCCATCTCTGCTACTTACAGGCAGACCACCTAGTTTTCTTCAACTGCATGCTAGGGATAGTAATATACCATCCAGTATTACTGGCAGAGTTAGGTAAGATAATGTGCATACGGTATGCAAAATGCCTCCACAGAGCCAAAACTCAATACATGGAATTATTATTAATATAAGCAGAAAGGAAGACTATCCTGCTGATAATTTCTGTCTTTGCATGAAGCAAGGGTGGGTCGCCATGAGCAAAAACAGTCAGGCATGTCCAGGGTAATAAGGGACAAAGGGCTATGGTCTGATGTGGGGGCTGTTGCTAAAGCACTTATCCTGTTCTGCAGGGCACTAATTCCAGAGCTGTTGCAGGGGTGAATTTATATGGATACGGCAGAGCGCATGTGCAATGCTTACTTCCAGGGTTACCGAGAGCCACTGGAAACAACCACTGGCAGTTTTTAGCATCTAAAAACACAGTAACTGTGGACTCTTCTGGAGCAATTTAGAGGACAGCTATAGTAATTGGTTCTACAATGAGAAGTTGAAAAAGGAGAAGGAAATAGAAAGTATAAATTAAGAATAACCAGGCAAAAAAGAAAGCAAAAGGAGCAATATGGACATCAGAAAAGGAGGAATTTAAGGTTGAAGGTATAAAACAGAATCAAGAGTGACATATAATGTTAAAAAGCCCAGTTTATAAAGGAGTTATGACATCCATAAACCTGTATGCACCATACAACTCAACAGCTAAATATATAAAGAAAAAAGAGCTTAAAATACAAGATTGTAATTAAAATAAGAGTTGGAGATATCCATCCACATCTCTCAGAATTAGACATATGGAGGAGACAAAAATAAGTAAGGACAGAGTAAATTTAATATAAAGAAAACTTGGTAGAATAAATTGCTAAAGTTAACATTATCTGCAGAACTAGAGAATGCACTGGGGTAAGAAAGTGAAATCACTGGTATTACTATGGAGAAAAATAGATAAAATTATCTCTTTTGTGCTGATATGTTTGAATACCCAGAAAACTCAAGAGACTCTAATGAGACACTAGTCAAATAGATGAGACAATTGAGTAAAGACACTAAAGATAAATATACAAAAATCAATAAGTTCACTCTCTACTAGCAATAAGCACCCAGAAAAGAGAATGGGAAAAAATGACAATAGAGGTTAAAAAAACTATAAAAGTGCTTAGGGATAAATTTAACATAATAGAAACTTGGACTCCAGCTCTGTATTCCTGGGGTAGCTAAATTCTCCAGTGAGGTCTAAATTTCAACCTTGGGTTTAGAGCTTCCTCTTCTATGTTCTTTGTTCCATCTTTGTTTTGCTCTTTCAGCCCTAGAAATAGCAGCTGCTCCCTGCATTTGTGATTCCTATATTCCTTAGAGTCTTCTTTAACCCTTTTAGTAGTTATCCATTTAATAGTTTAGTAAGTTTCATATCAATTTTTCCTGTTTAAATTAATGGTGTGGTTTCTGCCCCTGACCAGACCCTAATGCAGACCTATATAAATAAAACTATGAAATCTTTATTGAGACTCCAAACAACAACTGAACAAATAGATATTTTCTCAAATAGGAAGACTTAATGTTGTAAAAATATCCATTCTTCCCAGAATACGTATATAAATTTAATGCACGTCAAATTAGAATTCCAATAAGGTTTTCATTATTTTTCAAAATGCATAAAAATATCTTAAATTCTAATGGTAGTATAATTACCTAAGAAAAGATAAAGGCATGAAAAATAAGAATTGCGATGGGGGCTATGACTTGCCAGATATAAAGTCACAGCAATAAAATCTAAGTGGTAATGGCAGAGAGATAGACAAAGAGATCAGTGGAACAGAATAGAAAAATCCAGGAAAAGACACATTAGAATTTCATATATGATAAAGAGAGAATTTCATTTCAGAGGGCAAAGAGTGGTTTATTTAATGAATTGTGCTGGCACAAATTGGCTAGCCATCTAAGGCAGGGTCTGGCAAGAATTTTCTGTAAAGATCCAGATAGTAAATATTTTAGACTTTGTGTGCCTTATTGTCTCTGTTGTAACTACACAGCTCTGCCTTTACAGTGTGAGAGCAGCCATAGACAATATGTAAATGAATGGGCATGGCTGTGTTCCAATAAAACTTTATTTACAAACACATGCAGCTGGCCCATGGGCCATAGTTTGTGAATCCCTGGTCTAGAGGAAAACGAAATTAATCTTTGTCTCTGACCAAATACAAAAATAAATTCTGGATGGAGTAAAGACTTAAATGGAAAATATCGACCACATAAATCACTTAGAAGAAAAATCCAGGTGGACTAATCTATGATCATATTAAGAAGGGCACCCATCTTAATCAAGTCAGGAAATCCAGAAGTCATAAAAGAGAAGTTGGACATACTTGACTATATAAAAATGTAAAACTTTTATACAACAAAAAAATGTTAGAAATGAAGTCTAAAGACAGACAATAGATTTGGAAAAAATGTTTGCACCACAGATGACTGGTATCTCTAATCTACAAAAGGCTCTTACCAATTGGCAAGAAATGGACAAAGGGTATGGATTTTAGTTTAAGTGCAACTGGAGCCCTTGGAAGTTTTGAGCAAGAGAATAATATGATTTATGTTTTAAAAAGACCACTCAGGCTGCCGTGTGGAGAATGGATTGGCGCTGTGGGTGCAGAGGCAATCGTGCAATGGAACCAGGGAGGTCAGCAGAGATGTTTTTGCCGACCCCCCAAGAATATATGTTCTTAATATATGTTCAATAAACTTAGGCTCATTTTTGATAAAAACATCTATGCCACGGGTTCCTGAGTCTACTCCTTGATCCTCCCTTTGAGGGAAGGTGAGGTTCAGACTGTGGTAGAACTCTGTTCAAGTTTTGATATAACCAAATATAAACTCTGGTCTTTGGAACCCAAGAGCTTGCTCTGGCTACAGTGAGCCCTGAGAAATCCTGCCATATTGGCCCAGGGAGTTCAGTCTAGCTGTCCTTCTTGGCTCTGGTTATGGGAAGAAGAGGCAAGAAGACCTGCTACAGTCTTGAGGAATTGGTGAATTCTTGGCCTAATGAAGCAGGGCACAGAAGGAAGGGGACAAAACGGAAGAGGAAGGGGAAACGCTGCCAAATGCAGGAGGGGAGAGAGCATGTATCTGCAGCCCTGGCATCGGGGAAGGAGGAGAGGACAGGACAGCAGAGGGCTGCCACCAAATAATCTCTTCTCTGTTCTTGAGGCTTGGGGATCCAATGACTTGGCTGCAAGTCATTTTTTCACATACGACGCCAACAGTTTTCAAATGATAAGTGGTAAAAATGAAGTAACAAGTTGCTTCTCCTCAGCTAGAAAATAGGTTTCAAAACTCCATCTCCCCATCCAGCAGCAGGAACAGCAGCTGGAGTGACAGTTAGCACAAAGGCACCACGTCCGCATCCTCCCCCCACTCTCCCTCGCCAGTGTAAGGTTTAGGAAGCCTGAGGCAAAAAGCTGAGGCTTGCACAGCAGCGCTGGGCCTGGTTGGTAGCTCAGGTTCTGTGGTTCTTGTGCAGAGCCTCCGCTTTTTCAAATGTAAAATAAAAAACATCCTGGACAGGAGGGATCTCTAGAGAAAAATGCAAGAACGCACACAGACGAGAGCTGCTGGGGAGAGGGAGCGGAGCTGACATTTGCTGCAAAGGGAAGAGAATAGCATCGCCGCAGAGGGACCCCGTATCCAGCAATGGAGCCCTGTGCGGCTTATCTTTGCGGAGGCCTCTCTGTTGCCTGAAATCTCTTGTGGAGTTGGCAAAAGAAAATGGAGCCAAAGGAACTGGAGGGGTTGCAGGGCGGTGGGCAGTGTCAGCTCTCCTGCAACTCTGCCCCTCACAGCTGCAACTGGGCAAGTTGAGGATGTTCTATTCTCCACGACTGAGCCTGTATCTGGTTTCCCAGGGAGATAGGCACAATGGGCCCCCCTTGCCATAGATGCTGGTCTTTAACAAAATAGCAGCGCCTCGTGCTTTGCACAAGCACACATTTCTGCAAGCCTGGAAGAATGCATGCCTTCCAGAGGGTATCTGCCTCATGGTAAACACTCAGGAAATTTGGGATCCTTCAATCATTTTTGCATTGCCTAAAGTCTGCCCCCCCCAATCATGGATGCTCAACACACACACACTTTGAAGAAATAAACCAATGAGCAGATTATTTTAGAGTTATATTCTAATAATCCATCTGGATATATAAACCCAAAACAGAAGTGACAACCACATAAATTCAATCCCTGCCATAATGGCAGATCTTCTGGGCCAGGGATTGGCAAACTGCACCCTAAGAGCTAAATGTAGCCTGCAGACTGATTTTATAAATAAAGATTTGTTGGAACACAGCCACAACCATTTGTTTACATATAGTCTATAGGCTGTTTTTGAGCTGCAACAACAGGCAGACCTAAGTAGTCACAACACAGATCACATGGGCTGCAAAGCCTGAAATATTTACTATCTGGACCTTGACAGGAAAACTTGCCAATCCCTGCTCTAGGCAAGTACTTGGATTAAGCAGGTATGACAGGGTCAAGGACTTCCTGTTTCTAAGAAGCTTCCAGGTGATATTGATATGGCAAGTCTGTGAGCCACTCTTTGAAAAGCAAGGTTCTAGGCACTCTCTTTTCCAAAGCAAAAGTATGATGAACCAATAATCACCAAGTACCAACCACGTAGGAGGCATGAACCTGGCGCCACAGCAACACAAAACTTGAGCCAGCTGCCACCAGAGTCTTGGATATCCTTTTTCCTTGTCTCATTAGCCTCCTGTACTGATACAAGCCTAGCAGCATACACAAAAAAGAAGGGACTGGAACACTCCCGCTTAGTTTGTGCACAGACAAAAGCTAGACAAATACCACGGTAGGCATTCCCTGCCTTTGAACCCCCCAAAAGCCATTCGTCCCTCGCCTCATGGCAGCCATTTTGAGATGTTTCTCTCTTCCCATTTCTGCTCACGTGATTTGGGCGGGGCTAACTCCAGGGATACAGCAGCTGATCTAGGCCTAACCCAATCAGCGTACTGCATCCCTCCCAGGCCACCGTGATTGGTTCAGACGTGAGCACGTGACACAGTAGGTTTGCCGGGGACTTCTGCAGGGATTTCTGTGAAAAAATGATTCCTTCTTTCCTCGAGCATCTGTAGTGAGAGAACGTACGATCTGAGCTGCTGTTGCCATCTCACGACTCTGAGAAGCGACCTCTGGAGGGGGAGGAACCAGTATGGAGGAGATAACGCCAAGTGACAGTGGGAAGAAGAAACCCCTTGTTCAAGCCCCTAATCAAATGCTACCCATCACCCCGCATGACCTTCTCATTAGTTTTTCACTTATGTGAACTGATGCATTTTTGCTTTTGCCATCTGGGGTTGGGATTTCTGTGCTTTACAATTGTAAAAAAAAAAATCTGGATGGAAAAAGTTACTAAAACTTTCCATCAGACTATGCTGAGCAGCTAGGTCCATGTGGACTCCTGCTGCACGTGGAAACTTCTCTTGAGATTCCTGTATGTTTGCACACATTTTGGCACCTCTGCAGAAGGAACATTAATAACCAGCTGCCCACCTTGGAGCTGGGGCACCTGCTGTCCTGACCATCACTAAAGCTGCTATTGCTTATTGACCCTGGAGGCTCCGGTCTGTCCAACTGTAGCCAGGGCATGCCACCACATTTCCTCAGTTTAAAGAAGAAAGTTCCTGGAAAAGGGATCAGGAACCCTGCCTCGAGTCAACTGAGCAAAGAACTGCTGAAAAACCTATTAAAGGGTAGGTCATACCAGGTGAAACGATACCAGGTAATGCTTTCTTTAGCTCCATTCCATGTTATCTTAACATCTTCTTAGCCTAAATTAACCACTCTGCCCGTGCGCATGCTCGCTCGCTCTCTCTCTCTGTCTCTCTCTGCAAAACAGCTTTCAGATGGTAAACAGATTGGAAAAGGTCTTATTAGACACAACTCACAGGAATCAGGTTCACCAGTTCTTGAATCAGATAGATCTGGATTTGAATCCCAGGCCCAGCACTTACTACATATATGAGTATGTATAAGAAATTTAATTGCTCTGAATCCCAGTTTGCTTAGTTTTTAAATATTTATTTTGCTGAGTTAACATAGGGAGATGAGGTACTACGTAGAGTGGTTAGTTGTAAAACTGCTACTAAATAATAAAAATAATATTACAGTCATAATGTTAATGTTGTTTTAGCCTTTCAGAAGTATTACCATTTTCATAGGGAACAATTCCTTCCTTAACCCAACATTAAGAACTCTAATGTTATAACAGAATTTCAGGCATAGCAACGGACCTGCTCCTAGGTTTATGTCTGGTAGGTAGCCACTAACTGAAGGTGTTCAGGAGGCCTGCTGAGTCCTTAGGCAATGACCTTGAGAAATCAGAAACACAGGACATGTATGTGGAAGTCAAAGGAGGGATTCCAGAGATTGGAGTGGGCTTTGGGTAACGCTTGGGCCTTAAATATCTAGTGTTTGAAGGTCATTATCATCACTGAATTCTGATGGGCTACCTGTAATTGGTTTAGGGTGGGATGGCCAGAAGCCTCTTGCCTCCTTCTGTTTGGTCAAAGGTAGTGAATAGGTCTGGCGATCCCCCTCATATAAGCCAGGAGTACCCTCAGGGTCCATTTTCCCAGTAGTTAAAGAGTCCAATAGCAAAGAGTGGTTCTTTCATTCCAAGAAGTCATCCAAGACTCTTGCTTAACTGACAAAGTAGAGGGAACTGCAGGTGGTCAGCACATACCTGGTATTTCCATTCCATCTTACAGCATGTTACATGAGATTGTGGAAGCCCTGCTTCCTTGGTGTAGTAACAGCCCTTAGTACGTGCATTATTTGAGCAAATGACAAGGTCCTAAAGTTAAGATTCATTAACACTGAGTGTGGTACCCAGTGGATTTGTGCCATGTGAGCAAATCCTTATCATTTCCCATTTTGCAAATTTCACATTTCATTCTGCTTTGCGAATCCCACAACTTCATGATAATGTAGATTAACATTTTGCAAAAAATAACAAATAATGTTCTGCTGCTGGGAAAATCAGACATTAGGCTTCTGATAAGAAGCAAGGGGTAATGTTGAAGACTTCAGGATAACATATTATATTGGAGAAGAAAAAGCCATTCATTGTTTTGACTCCCCAAGTCTGTGGGAAGAGATATTTAAAGACTATTTTCATAACTTCGAAACGCTGCAATTAATTTCTGCAAAACCCATGGAAAATTTTCCTCTTTTCAGTGATGTTTTTCCCCATCTTTCTCCCCAAGAGTCTTTGAATCTGGCAAAATTTTTCTTTTCGATTAAAACAAAAAATTGAACAGATGTGCCTCAGGAGTGCTGGCAGTACTTTCAGGAACTGGTAATAATTTATTCAGACCATGTAAAGCAATACAATATATCTTTATGTACAAGTTGCATAGAAACACCCTACCCACACCCACTGCTCTTTGGTGTGGCATGGTTCCTTGTTGAAACACACTGGAAACTTCCATATATCAGCGATCACTTATGACAGCCCTATCTTCCGTGTAAAAGGTCATCTCCCAGCAGAAGAATAGCTCGCCTAGTTAAAGGGATACCAATTTTTAAGCGCTCTACCAAGCTGAAGACAGAGTGAATGAGTGAGAGAGGGAGATGTCAGATTTCAAATGCAGGGCACGCTCATTGCGCACGGATGCTGAGCTGGGAGGAGGGGGAGAGAAGCCTCTATTTAGAGATGATTGGAAAAAATCAGTACTACACAGTGCACTTGAGAAGGAATGGGGGAGACTGCTCCTGCCCTCTCCTCGGATGTGACAAAATGGCTGCCACGGAAACACGAAGCAGCAGCAAATGGCGGCAGCAGGGCTTCCTGGATGCCTCAGGAAACGTCTGTGTGATTCCAGGCCTGTGTTGGGTGTTTCCTGGGCTGGGAGGCTTTAAAGTCAGGATGAAGAAAAGGAATACATTTAGAAGGAAGGGATAGTTGACAAGGAAAATGGCCGGAGAACAGGAAAGGGTGATGACCCAGGAAAACACAGGGTGCCAGGAAAGTATGTTGACTTCCAAGGAACAGAATTTTCAGTATTTTCACCACCTTGAGCTCTGTGACCGTGGCAGCTCGAGTCTCTGCAAATATTCATCAGCTGCTTCTGAAACAGCCTGTGACGACCACAGGGGATAGTGAGTGGGCAGGGGACTGGAGGCATGATGCAGGGTTATCCCCACTGGACCTGCTGGGTAGCCAAGCAGATCTCTGCCCTCCCCTACCTCCTCTGTCTCTGTGGGCTCCATGGCTCCCTTCCTTCTGGGAGCTGAGGACTTCTTTGCTGTTCCTGACACCATGCTGGCTTGACTTTCCTATGCGAAGCCCTCTGTGACACCTAGCTAATCTGACATACCAATCTGGGTAACTGTGTTTTTCCTCCTTCAGGTTATACGTACATTTAGTTAGGTCTTTTCCTTCACAAGGCAGATGCCCAAAGCAAAGAGAGTGAAGCAGTAGGAATTTCAGACACTGTGTACAACTGCCCTTGGGGTACCTCTGGGGCTGGAGCCTTCACATCACTGCGACAGAGAACTGGTCTGCGCAGACCAGACCACTGCATCCTCAAGGTTTTATTTCTCTGTGAGTGTATGTCTATTCTGTTTCTTTCTCTCCTCACCACTCCCCAGAGCACACTCACACAAATACACATCCCCATGCGCAAAGATGCACATATATGTGCTGTACATGAGTATGACACTCACAGGCACGTGGGGGACATTAGCATCACTTTTTTCTCCCCTAGTCCCTCTGTGCTTCCAGTATCCTCTAAAGCTGGCGTTGGCAAAGTGTGCCTTATGGGCCAAATTCAGCCCACTGCCTGTCTTGTAAATAAAGTTTTATTGGAACACAGACACACTCATTCATTTGTGTATTGTCTGTGGCTACTTTTGCACGACACCAGGGTTGAGTAGTCACAGCAGAGATCATATAGTCCACAAAGTCTGAAATATCGAGTCTCTGGCACACTTTAAGTTTGCTGACCTCTACTCTAGAGCAGCATCTTATATCTAGAAAATCTTTTTAATTGTCAAAAGGTCTTCCCCTCATTTTAAAAATGATTCATAAACCTCCACCTCTTAGAATCAAAGAACCTTATAATTAGGAGGTATTAATATATTTTAGATTATTAGTCCTACTTATGGCCTAGTGTGTGAGTCTCCTCTGGAGTATCTGTGGACATCTCATCTCTCTCAACACTTCCAATAAAAGGAGACACGCGGCTGCTCACAGGGAAGCCTGCGATGTTTCCCAACAGCTCTATGGGAAAGCTCTTCTTTATCTGGAGTAAAAATCTGATTTTCTATAATTTCCACCCTTTGGCCCCAGTCAGGAAAAGGACAACGCCTTTTATAAAATAATGCATCAAGTATTTGGAGACAATCGACATGGCTCATCTTTGTGTTTTGCTTCTCCAGATTAAAAAAATCCTCGATCCTTTTATCTGTACCTCAAGTGGTGTGGCATCAAGGCCCTGCCTCCTCTGTCACTTCTCATGGTGGCCAATGTCCCTCTTACACTCAGAAGGCTGTGAGGACTATGAGGACATTAAGAAGGGCATTTCATTCCTGATCACCCTAGTTCTGAGAGCTCACCAGGGAAGTGCTGGAAGCTTCCGGAGGGCAGAGAGCAGAGGCTGGCCACTCTCTCTCCAGAGCACCAGGCACAGGGACGCACCATCTTCTAATCAGGTCCCGTGATGCCCTCTGAGGCTGGCCCTGCCCAACCTGTGCACTGGTGGCTGGAGGCCTCACACAGATTCCACCAGAAAGCTGGTTCTAGAGAACAGTATATTTTGAATTAGCCACTCAACAAATCATAAAATGGGATTGTCAGATTCATTATGGGAAAAGCTGCACTGAAAATAATGCCTTAAGTACGTGTTGTGGCTGCTGGGGATACGACGGTATTAGTGGCTTAGGGGGTTCAGGAAATTTCCCTGAGACCGTAACAAAGGAACAACTAGCATTTGGTGAGAACAATGGAGGATGGACCCTTTTCCACTCGTCAATGAAAGCAAACCTTTCTTATTATTTCAGAATTTGCTACTCCAAACACCCACTTCTCCCCCTGGTGCACCATGTCAGAGTTACTGAGGAGGTGGTTTAAAAAAAAATCATTAAACGTCCCCCCCACCCCCAAAAGAGCTCAATGAGGTCTCATTCTGTAGTAATGAGCTCCAATTTAACACGATCATTATTTCTGACATTAAAGGCCCGAGAATAGTGTCACATGCCTAGAAGCTATTTTTTTTTTTTTTAAAACCAGCTAATCCCTGAAATAAGAAGCTGCCATGAGGGACAGTGAGCCAGGGCCTGGAAAAGTGCTTTAGGAGAGGAGTGTTGCAACAGACCAGCCTGAGCTCGGGAAGCACAGCGTGCACAAGGCCCTTGGCTACCTGTGGGTGCCTCCGGCTTCTGCCACCCCACTGTCCTCCTGGCCACGGCTGCTAAAGGTCTTGCAGGGGCTGCCCAGTGAGTCATTAAGGGCCCGGGTTTGGTGTTGGATGGATTCTAAATTTGAGGCCTCGCTGGGCTATTTGTGCCAAAGCCATGTGACTTGGGGAAATTTTACTTAAGTTCCCCATGCCTTGGTTTGGCTCATCTGTGAAATGGAACTAATAATAGAACTCACTAGTGGGTGGGAACTGAATGAAATAGGATGCAGGAAAAATAGACTCCCACAGACCAAACAGGACAAAGGAATCTTCAGGGTGACGGGAAGGGTGGGACAGCCCGAAGCAACAGCTGGGCTTCAGGTTTAGCAATCAGCCGATCCCAATGGGAGCAGGTCAGAAGACTCTAGAAGGACTTTTATAAGAAGATGAAATTGACAGAACGCCCAATATATTTGCACACATTGAGATGTGATACCACAACTGAGAGAGACTTTACGGGTATGTCTGTGATTACAGAATAGAAAACTAAGGAAAGCGAAAATAAAACCACTAAAAACAGAGGTGTGTAGGAAAGGAAGAACGATCGAAATACACTACGTGGCTCAACTAGGTTCAATATTGGTCTAATGAAAATTATGATATCATGATATCAGGAGGATGGGAATTTTATGTGTTTTTTTTTTTTTCTGAAGGAATTTAAAAGAGAGCTAGGCCCTTGTTTTTCATAATGAGAAGTCAATAGATAACAGCTATAAGTAAAAATCAAGGAACGGCAATGAAAGTATGATATTTAGAGATGCAGAGGCAAAATTCTAAGGAGGAAATTCAAAGAATTGAAAGAATTTATCTCTGGGGAGTAGGAAGTGGGTGGGAGATTTTGGAGGAGAGATCATGTATTTCTTTGTAATAAGGCTGGTAGGACTGTATGAATCTAAAAACTATGTGTATAAGTAACTTTAGTAAAATTCAATTACGATTTCTATTGAAATGTGTCCCATCCATTGATTTCACCACCTGTTCCTCTAGATGTATTAGACTTAAGCCCAGAATTAGCAGTTTCTCTTTTGGCTTTCTCAACCTTCTGATGGATGAAATGTTGAACACAACAGGTGAAGAGTGTTTCTAAAAGTGTATCTTTAACAGGAGGTGACACAAGGCTGATGTGGGGATAATTGACAAAACCCTGTGACTGGTGTGTTTTGCACGTGTGAGGTCCAGGATCTTGGGTGACAGAGCATGAGTCAAGTGATCTGTCTGGGTTGTGTGTAGGATATTCCCATAAGGACGTCACTTCTATTTCTATGTTAATCCAGGGGTATGTATGTATGTATGTTTATTTATTTATTTATGTGCCTACATGAAATGTTCAAGTTCACTTTGTGTATTGGCCATATGAGGTGCATTGGGATACAGATAACTAGAGGCAAAAAGGCTGTTTCCGATGATCATACCTGTATTTTTTTCTTAAAAATATCAGAAAACTTCTATTACATATGAGGGATCTTGAACCTCTATCATAATCTTTATATGATCCTCCATCATATAGAATTTTTAAAAAATTCTGCATATTTTTCCCTCTCATCTCTCCAATTTAAGCTGAACATTTCTTTGATCACTTGTCAATATATTGCTGTCAGTCCCAGTGGCCTGAGCATTGGTCCTAAACACTTCCCCCACGATTGTTGACAGTATCTCACTATCCTGATACTGCAATACCTGGTCCTCTCCCTGCCTCCACACAAACTTGACATTCAGTACTCCCAACCTAGACAGCTGTCCACATGCCAGTTTCGTTGAGGTCAAGGTTATGATCTCAAATGTGAAGCAGAGGGGAACACATACCCAAAGTATATGGTGCTATTCACGGCTTTAAAGTTACTGGAGGTAAAAATTCAGTTTCTACTGGAAGGATGTGCTTATTCTCACATGCATCATCGTTCTGATGTTTTTGGCTATTTCCCAGCTCCAATCACATTGAATAAACTGTGGAAAATTGGGACCCAGTCTCCGGAAAGAGAGGATGACAATTCCTGCAGGAAAACATATTCTCTTGGGAGTCACCACAATGCCACCAACACTACTGATGTCCTATTTAATATTTTAAAACAATGCTTTAGATGAACAGAGACGGAAGGACACAGATATGCTTACAATGGTACAGAAAACCCTGCTGAAATCAGAAACACTGGCATAATAAATAACTTCCCAGATTTTATATTAACTGAGGCTTTTACATGGTCCCAGAAAAAAAATCAAACTTAGTACACCTTAGATAACATTTCCAGAGACTTCTACATGCCAAACACTGACCTAAGCATCTTATGGTCATTAGTTTATGCCACACTCTTATTAACCCATTTGACAAATAAGGAAACCATGGCCCCGAAAGGTAAAGAAATTTGCTTTGGGTTTTAGAGTTAATGGTTGGAGGAGCCAGGCCTTGGACCCCGATCTGATTCCCAAAGACCATGCTCTTCCTCCCTAAAGCAGTGGTTCTTGATGAGGGGTGATTTTACCCCATGGGACATTTGGCAGTATGTGGAGACATTTTTAGTTGTCATACCTGGGGAAGGGAGAGCTACTGGAATCTAGAGGGTAGAGGTGAGGGGTACCACTAAACATCCTACAATGCACAGGACACCGCCCAACAAAGAATCTTCTGAACCCAATGCCAACAGGGTTAAGGTTGAGAAAATGCACTGTGCTATACCAGATTTTCTTTAAGAAATTCTAAATGAATTGCCCATTGCCTTATGCACAGCACCTAGAACAGTGCCTGGTATGTAGTAGGCGGTTAATAGTCTTATAACTATTACCACCAAATGGATTATTTTTTCTGACAGTATCAAAGCCCGTATCCTGCTACATAAAAGATACCAATTGTTTTTCTTTTATAAGTGATTATGTGACTGATACTTCGAAAAGCTCTACAGGCTTGCACTTCCCTGCAGGTGCTTGGAACAGAGGCCCTGATGTGTAAAACCCCCTATAGACGGCACAGAAGTCCCACAGATAAACCCTAGTCACCTACCTCCAGCACAGAAATATAAGACATCTACCGATTTGTTCCCCTGCACACCAGCTGTTCCCGTAGGACTTTGTTAAATATGCTCGTATGTACGTCTTAGGTGGAGTCATACTTTTAACAAGGTTTAGAAGAAAACAATGCTTACTATACAATTCTTGGGGTTTTTTTTTTTTTCTCTGTTATTTCATAATCATCACCCTACCTGGAATAAATAGGACAGGGCCTTGGAGGAACGCAGTCATTCTGTGGAAGTCGGGGGGAAGACAGGAAGGTAGAAAACTGGAATGACGTAGTCTCCCATTAGCCACTCGCTGGGCACCCTTCTCTGGCCTTTCTAGTGTGTGTGATGGGTGGAGGCTTATGGGGAGGAGAGGATGCAGGAGTCTTTAGCAAATGGAATTTAAACTCCCAGACGGAGATGTGCTCTCCTAGGGAAAGGGAGGAGACGAGGGAGGCAGCCAGGAAGAAGCAGGACTGGCCTCGCAAACCTCTGGGCATTTCTCCACTAACCTCTGGAGTAAACACCCCGTCAGCATTTCTAGGGGGAGGAGGAAGACCGAGCACTGTTGATAATTCCAACAGGCCTCACGGGAATCCCTTCTGTTGGGGGCTGGTGCTGGCCTGTGTCGGCTCATGAGAGACAGTGATTAAGTTTTCAGGATTGTGCAAGCTGGTTTTTAAATACAGATCTTATCGTAGGAGTCAGAATGGGGACATTTATACCACAGAAATCAGCAAATTCTTCCAATCAGGGCCTTTGAAAAAATCTGAGAGCCTGTTTATCAGCACACCGCTGAGCCCCTCCCACTCTGGTGGTGGTCAGCCTCATCAGAGGAGTGGCACAGGGTCCCCAGGTGTCACTGAGTTCTCTTAAGGGACCTCATTCCTGCAGGAGCTGGGCCAGGTAGCACATCACTACAGCACATGATGGCACAGTCCCATCACGCGGGAACTCCCATAACATCCCGACCTCCGTCCAGCATGGCTCCTTTGCCCTCATGAGCAGCTGGCGAGTGCCAGTGGGTCTTAAGCAGCCCTGGGCAAGTGGCCAAGGGAAGGATGAGACCCTGAGATTTTTGTGGAATTAATTCTCAGAAAGGTAGGAGAACACTGTTTCTACTAAACAATAGTCACGGAAGAACTTGGGACTTGGGGAGTTTCTTCCATCCACTGCAATGAATACCTGGCCCGGGGCAAGAAGGCACAGAGAACTTCAGTCTCTTGGGATGCCTGAGACAACTCTCCAACCTCACCCCCAGATGCTGGACACACAGCACCCCACTTCCCTTTGAAAAGACAGCGAGTTTGTTCTTTATAATCCTCCTTTCTTTTTCCTCCACTCAATGTTAGTATTGTCTCCACCACACTTATTTCATTGACTCCAAGACGCGTTTTCACGAAGGTGCAAATGGGTTGATTAGTTTATTCAGGAGTATCGACATGCTCCGGTGCACTGGAGCGTGCAGCCAATCTCCCCGCACGCTTCAGTGGGCCATGGTTACTTCAACTGCCTCCAGCAGGAATCGCGGGCTCGTTTGCCTC
>RJWJ010033514.1:0-17857 GCA_004363605.1 Indri indri | reverse complement strand
AAAAAAAACAGATACTTGAGGGGACAAAAAGAGAACTTAATGGAGAAAAAAATAAATCCTTCTAAAAGAGAAAAAAATGTGTTTATTTATTAATTAATAAATATTTGCCAGCCACCTGTTATGAGCCAGGTTCTGCTGTAATAAAGAGGATAAATTATAGTAAGCAAGAAAGATAATGTCTCTACTCTTATCGAGCTTACCTTCCAGTGGGGACAGCAGACATTTAAAAAATTAGTAAATAAAATCTAATTTCAGGTAGCAGTAATACTGAAAAGCTAATTAAGCAGGTTAAAGAACAAAAGAGTTTAGCAAGCAACAAAGTTGACTTTGTCTGAGTGCAACAGAAAACAAATGCATTAACAGGATCTTAAGGGATTCCAGAGGATCAGACTTTTACAATGACCAAAATCAAGCCGCGAAACTGGTGCAGTGCTGTCACTATTGGTGCTGTCTACGTTAGCATTTGTGCACCTTCATCACCAGAAACCCCCAGAACTCACTGCAACTGCTGCTCCAGGGAAGAAGTCCATGCAGCAGCCTGCCAGGGAAACTGGGGAGGCCCTCTTTAGTCACATCGCTTGCTCTCAACTTAAAGTCTAAGGTGGGTGCAGCTAATGGTAGAGCTTTGTAAGTCATCAGGAAGAGGCTGTAACAGTTAGTATGTGGCCTTTTCAGTTCTAGGATATGAGGCAGACTATGATTTTTTTTTTTTTCGAGGCAGGGTCTTGCTCTGTTACCCAGGCTAAAGTGCAGTGGCTTCATCATAGCTCATTGCAACCTCAAACTTCTTGGCTCAAGAGATCCTCCTGCCTCAGTTTCCCAAGTAGCTGAGACTATAGGAGCATGCCACCACACCCAGCTAATTTTTTTTTTCTTGTAAAGATGGAGTCTCACTGTTGTCCAAGGTGATCTTGAGCTCCTAGCCTCAAGTGATCCTCCCTCCTCAACCTCCCAAACTGACTCAGATTCTTAAATGGAGGATTCCTTGGGCATAGGAAGTGATTTAAGAGCATGGGCTACCAAATGAAATGACAAATATCCACCACAGTGGATAAAGGATCAGGCTGCAATTCTAGGTCATGTTTCCATCCTCTTGGGCCTTCAATGCCATTGTTTCCTCATCTCAAAAATAAAAGAGTAGACACAATTGTTGCCAAAGTCACTTTCATCTTTTACATTCTAAGATTCAGTGATTGAAAGATAAAAGACAAGGCGATACAGTTCAAATATTACATTCAGAAAGTAGACAGACAGGCAAAAGGGGAAGAGAATTTTCTGAGTGAAACAAGAAATCTTCATATGGAGAGAGAATGTGGACTTACAAAAGAGAGGGCACAGAGAGCACAAGGAAGAGAGAATAGAGTACACAGAGAAGCTAACTCATGCATTTATGAGACCGTTGAATTTTTCTACTTGGAAACATGAATCAGCTGAACTGACTGATACAAAAAGAAAACTATAAATATTCCTTAGCCTTACGCTCACAGCAGAGAGAGGTTGTGTACCAGATAATACTTATAACACCAAGTGCCTTACCTGAGGTGGGAAAAGTCTAAGAATGTAAGAAAGAAATATCATTATTTAATTGTTAAATCATTCATTAATTCAGCAAATATTTTGTCCCACCTTCTGCATTTATTAAAAATAAAACTTATACTGCCTTCTACAAGGACTCACAGCCTAGCTATATTATTAATAATTATTTCATCCCTGTAACAAGTGTCATAAAATCAGTAAACATATATTATGAACTCAGGGAACAGACAAAGGATACCTCAAAGCCTATGAGATAATTACAAATATATCCTATATATATTTCATATATACATATATATATACATACGCATACATATTTCTAAGGCGAGATTAAGCTGCATCTTGAAGGAAAAAGAGAAACTCACCAGGAGGATATGTTCTCTTTTCTCTTCTTTCAGAAAAAAAGAGAACGTCTGATCTGAGAAAAATACTGAAAAAGGAAAGACTTTGACTTATTTGGGGAATTGAAGGTCAGTGCAGTTGAGCTGGCACTCGCATGCAGAGAAATGCGCCTGAAGCCCAGGACTCCAGCTACGTCCCCCCGGACTTTCCCTGTCTCGTTCAGTCATGCGCTACATCCTGAATGTGACAAGTAGCACCAGAGGGTTTTGGATGAGGAAATAACGAGGCCCCGTTGATGAGGAGTTTGGAGGTAAGAAACAATAGGCAAACGAGAAGATAATTTTAATGCAACAGCAAAGATCAATGATAGATCCAAGGAAAGGTTGTGGAGAAGAAAAAAATGACATAACAGGTTCAAGAGAAAATATGACAAGGACGTGAGGTGGTGCATGTGCTAATTAGCTCAATTTAGTCATTCCACAGTGTATATGCATTTTAAAACAACATGCTGTATGTAATAAACATGTACAGTATTTGCCAATTAAAAAATGAAGAAAAGAGCAAATATGGAAGATGAGAGAATGCAGGGAGTATAATCCTGAGGGTGGTTTCCTCACGCCCTGTCAAGTGACTTGCAATCTAGGAGCAAGAAAATAAAAAAATACATAAGGCAGCGTGTGTGTATGTGTGCATGTGCACATATGTAAGCACATATAGTATTAGCACATGTACACCATGGTATGAAAACTGTAAAAGAGTATATTGTCATGTCAGATTTGTTCTGTGATCAAAACGCTGAGTGCCACATTTCCTACATGGTAGCACTATTGTAAGGCTAATGTATTCAAGAAACACTTGTTTTATGGAAAAGATGAACTTTTTATATGGGATATTTAAAAACAATTAATATTTAGCTCCCCAGAAAAATGAGAGATTCATTTTTCAGCTGTGGGGCACAAATTGATCAAAGGAATGAGTTTGGTATGAGTCTGAGATGGGCCGGTTTGGCGAGAGGATGATACTAATTAAATAAGCTGGCCACACATGGAGGGAAAAAGTATAGACTGCTAAAGAAATTAAAATAATCAGCTCCCTCTAGAAGAACCATTGCTCTTGGTCTGTGGGTGGTTGTAGTAGAAGCAATTGAGAGAAGGTCAGTTTAAGGAATGATTTGGAGACAGACAGGGTGAACAGACTGGCCTGTGAGGAGGAGGAGGCTGGCTGTCAGTGGCGGAAGGGAATGAAGGGGCAGCGTAGGCACTGGGAGAGTTGGCCAAGAGCAGGAGAGATAGAAGAGGTAAGTTTTGATAGCTGAGCCAAAGTCCAACCGAAAGACAAAACAGAAAGGTCTTCTCAGACAGCAGGATCATCCTGTGTGAAGACAGACGAGCATACCATGGCAAGACATGTTCATGGAAGTGGACATGTCTGAGTGACAAGGCACGTGTGTGTGCTTTGGGGCCAGAGATGTTGCGAGGATGGCACCAGTCATGTGCTGGGGGGATGCAGTGGGTGGGAATGCCTGGGCTGGAGAAAGGCAGGAGGCAAATCTTAGGTGATCTTACATGGAATATCATGGAGCCTGAAGCCTGGAGCCTGGGCTGTATCCGATGTTGTGGTGTCATGAGGAAGGTCTATGGTAAGATCCACACTTTCAAAAATCTGTCATCAGAGCAGAATGAATGGAGATGCAGGGGGTAGGGGCAGAATGGACCCATATTATTCATTCTAGTGGTTCTCAAAACTTATTGTGCATGAGAAATTCATCTGGGGATATTGTCAAAACACAGACTCTGACTTGGTGGATCGCAGTGGAGTGGAATGTGAGTTTCTGCATTTGTAACATTTCTAGCAGTCAAAAGATGCAAGGCTGCTGGCCCATGGGCAGCACTTTGAGTAGCACAGGGTAAAAAAAAAAAAAAAAAAAATCATTTTTCTGACCCTGGAAAGTGATGAGGGCCTGAACTATAATCTGTGGCTATTGCTATACACCTATTCAGTGTGTTAGCTAGGTGATTTCCTGATTAGTTACAACACTGAGATGTAGCACCCATGAATTTCAATTATTAACTGCTATAGCCACTTACGAATGTTCACACAGGCCTGTGCCCTCTATGTTTTCTCTTCTGTATGCATCAAGGACACAGCCATTGGCATGCTTCTTCCTACAAACACCTGTTTCATTCGTAGACGAGTTCTCAATGAAGCTATATGTCTACCTGATTTTCTCTAATAGAAATATGAAAACAGATCACAAAATGGTAATGCATTTTTTTTTTTTTTTTTTTTTTTTTTTTTTTTGCAATACTCACAAACATAAGTTTCTACTCTGAGCTGGAGAGGCTGGGCAAATTAAATATGTTCCTTTCCAATCTATATTTAAACATTGATGTAATGAGGCTTCTGTTTCCTCTCTTACCCATTTGGCGACCCATACTTGTCAGTGAGGGCGGTTTGCTTATGTCTCCGTCCTCTTCCAGTTACAGGCACATATCATTTATTTTGGTCATTGCTTGTAGGTTGAAGAGTGACTGACTCTTCCTGTTCTAAACATAGAAGAAAAGGAAGAGACCTCTGTAAAACTTTTATTTTTGTCAATTGGGTCAAGCTGTTCCTTAGAGTCAGTCTTCCTTCATTATCTTACACAAACTGTACAGAATATGCAAAAATAATAGGTCTATAGAAGTTTGATTTAGTTGTGAAATGTTTTCTCAGCTTCACTCATGCCTTTTAATTTTCCTGCCTCATGCTTATTCTTTCTCATCCCTGAGCCCATTTCCAGTCTTACCTGAGAAATTTGTTTACTGAAAATCTATACGAGATTCCCCCGCAAAAAAATTAGATGCCTATTAAATAAAAAGAAGAAAAGAAGTGAAATATTTCTCTACAAATGAAAAAAAAATTCCATTAGGTCAACTGTCAAAAGCTACAGTGGGTCAAAGATTTTACTCTACTAATGAGCTAACAAGTTAACCTGCTATATCTTCATTACCCTGAGAGAAGAAGCAGACTCCTGGGCCAGAGACAAAGGGCATATATTCACAGGGTGACAGCACAGGCTTCAGGTTCATGTGGGTTTTCCTTCCCATCCCTGTTCCCACAGGCATAACGCAGAAAGCCCCGGAGAGAAACTGCCCTTCAGTGTGTGTGTGTCACAGCTGAGGAACCCTGAGTTTAGGGAACCCAAACCTTTTATTAGGAGCTGCCAGCAAACATGCCCAACATTTTCTGTTTATTATACCAGACAGAAACCTAACCTGTCCTCTCCTCTAGAGGGATAAAGCGTCTCCATCCTCCCAGGCGGTTCACTACACAAACGTCCTTAGCCAGACCATCCAGAACAAAAACGCTGTCAGCGTCTCTGCTCATCTGCTCACAGGAGGTGCGGGGATGTGAGAGATCCATGGACAATCATATCTCACACCTATCGCCTGATTTCTGTAATTTATGGTCTAAAACATCAATAACAAGTTGATATATAAAAAAGGTTATTTTCTAAAATTTCATGTTGATCAGTTGTCACAATGAATAGTTGCCATTATATTTCTCAAAGAAGGCAGCATGAACAGACCTTTGGAGTTTAAAAGCCATGAATTTAATTGTAGATCAGCGACATTTAGATGAATCAGTGTGGACAATAAGCTTTTACCTGTCCAACCCCCAGGTACTAGGACCCTAAAAAAGGACAATGACACTTCTGTAGCACGGATCTCCCAGCAGTGTACCTGCAGTATGGTAGGCACTCACGAAGGACGTCTGCTCATCACAGCCTTCTTCTCCTCACTCTGGGAGATTACTCCTGCAGACGGAGGCACCCCAGCCTTCTCACTCAATTCTAAGTAAAAGAGCTCACTGCCATTTACTTTCAGTTTATTCTCTGACTAATCGAAGAAGAAAAGAAAAGGAGATACAATCTGGGACAGTCTTGTTAGAGGGACAAGAAGCAGACACACCAGACTGTAGCAAATCTTATTACAAACTAACTTTGAGAAAGCCACTGTTACAGTGATGCGATTTGATTAATTAGAGTTATCTTCAGGCACATGGCATACCAGTTGGAAAAGAACACAAGTCTTGGAGTCATGCCTGCTTTGAACCCAACTCTGTTTCTTAGTTTATAAACCTGTAAAGGTATCAAATCTGGAAGAGTTCAGTTTATATAGAAATACATATAAAATCCCTACCGTGCTGTCGGGATTAAATGAGATAACACGAGTGAAGTACCTGACACACTATATTATCGGTACACAAAAAAATCAGTTTCCTTTTCTTACTTCCTCCTTATGTCTCCCATTTATACCACAAAGTTTTTTGACTAAATATTTGCAGACTTCCCAACCACATTTGAGAGACACCTCTCTTGATCTTGCTCTTCTTCCCAACTACTCTCCTACTTTTTTATTTCCCTAGTTACCAGAACTCTCAAAGGAGTGATCAATGTCCATTGCTCTTTCATGAATTTCCTTCAGCATGAACCTTCTCCCCAGCATAATCCTGAGATATACCAATTTAAATGCAATGCCAAATCGCCCACCCCAGTCATTCTTGCAAGCATGTTTTCTGTTACACTTTACAGCAGATTATATTTTCCAAAAATGTCCATAGAAATATTTTTAGTCTCTCATATCCTTCCAAAACTTTGTTACCCCTCATCAAAAGGTAGGGTCTATTTTCCCTCCCTTTGGGTAGGTCTGTGACTGCTCTGACCCACAGAATATGACAGAAACCTATCTATGGGACTTCCAAGGATAGGTCATCAAACACACATAGCTTCTTCCTGGCTCTTCCTCTCTTCTGGTATACTTGACCTTGAGTCTGGCCACCATGAAGCCTCTTGGCCAAGCCACAGGCCGAGGCTGCGAGTGGTGCTCCAGCCTCCTGGCTCCACTCAGGTCCCAGGTGACAGCCAGCACTGGCCACCAGACATGAGTGAACAGCCCGGGGGTGATGCTAGCTTTTAACTGCCACGTTCCTCCAGGCTTTGTGTCTTTCAAGTGGAGGCCCAGAACACTGTGGAGCACAGACAAGCTGCCCCCGCTGTGTCTCATCTGCATTCCTGACTCACGGATTCTACAAAATTAGTAAATGTTTTCTGTCTCGAAGTTCTGAGGCAATTGTTTTCTCAGACCTGGTAACCGGAACATATTCCTTACCAACCGTTCCTTAGAAAATTCTCTCCTATTTGAGTGCCGAACACTTCAAAGCTCCAGGCTTTCACCCTGATCCTTTTACAAATCTTCTCCTTGCTGTAGTTCATCTTCCTGCCCTGTATTGATCCCAAGATTTCCTCTCTGGGATCTTCCTCTCAGCCTTACACTGTCCGCTGTGCGGAGCGCAGGTCCACGCTGGGTGTTTTGAAACCTGTCTCAGGACCACAACTGCGGTTCCTCCGCAGGCCTCCTGAGGAACCAAGTTTAAAGAGCCTCTGACCCCCAGGATCAGGCAAGCGCCTTCCTAAATTTGCGCCACAGTAGCTACGCTGCCTCATCTGAGCCTGGCTCTCATCTGTCTCTGCTTGCATTTCCCTCGGAATCTCCGGCCTGTCCCCGTGGTTCAGCCATGAAATGAGCAGGCTCATGGTGGGGATAGTGTTGACTCTAAGTGTTTTGTCATCTGTAAGACGAGGATAATAATGTTATGTATGACTCAGGACTAATGGAGAGAGGAAAGGAATAAATAAAAATAAATAGCTTACAACAGAGCCTGTAATGTAAACAATTAATAAATATTAACTATTATCATTCTCTATTGCTTTCATATTCTTACATGCCTCCTCATTGCAGTAAATAATTTCCACATGCATGAAATTGGACTCATGTTCAAAGCCTAAAATAACACTTCCATGTCTCTCCACTCCAGATAATGGTGCTAATGTTGTTTAAGTCACTTAGGCCCAAATTTAAAATAACCTTTGAACTCTTCTCATTTTGGTAATTTTGTTGTACTCATATCTCTTCTACCTTTCTTTCTTCTTCATCTGGTATTTGGGCCTTCAGATATTTGATGAGTCCGGATTGTATGAAAATTATCACATACGTGCATCTCACCAGATTGTCAGTGGGATGGCCATGCCCACCTCCAACCTCAGAAAAATGTCCCAAATGGCATCTTTATGGCCACTCGTCACCACCTCAGGCTGTTGTGCATCACCTCAAGCCCACATTCTTTCGGGCTGACTTATTGTTCTAAATCCTTTTTTTTCCATGTCAACCTTATCAAAAATCAGCCTGGGTTCCCCATTTCCTAGCACAGCAATTTACACATCTCAGTAGTACTGTCAAGGCTGCCCGAACAGTGAACTTGATTAACTCATTTGACCTCATTTTCCATTAACATGTAAAATACATTTTCCTAGGTGGACAGTCTGCTGATTGTTTTATAAAATAAAATTGCCTGCTTAAACATGTGCCTTTGTAAATGCGTAGTTCTTTCTTCCAATATGCATGGTCCTTTTGTGGCTCTGGCCTTTCAAAGGGGCTTTTTTGTACGTAAATATTGTTATGATTAAGCAATGTTCAATATTACACAAAATAAATAAAACTATGGGTATAGGGCTTTGTGATAAAAAAAAAAAGAAAGGACTATCATTATTTTTTTTTAAGTTTTGGTTATATGGAAACTTGAACCATCTAAAATAATCCCCAGGATTCCAATACAGGATTCTAAATTATATAAAAGTTATTGATAATCTTAAATGAATTAGTCAACTTACTTCTTTCTCTGTAGAAATAAGATATATTTTCTTTCCTGAGGTAATATTGTATAAAGATACATTCTTTTGAGATTCCAAGAAAATTAGCAAATCAGACACAAATTGATATGATGAGACCATATAATCACAGAATAATTGAAACACTTACAGAGGCCATGATCTTATTTTCTGGCCAAGTTTTATCTAAAACAAGATGATATTAATGAAATTTCATGTTATTAATGAAATTATTTATAATAACTGTAGTCATCTTTTGTTCATGCACATTATCTCAATATTTCATAAGATTTAAATATTTTTTCTTTAACATTCAGTTTAGAACCCAATTTATGAATAAATAATACTGAATTTAATGTTTTCTCTGCATTTGCTAGGTATCTTGAAGCATTAAAAGTTTCTGTACTATCTTCATGAGTTATATGGTCTTCTCAATTTTGACATTATCATCACCGGCAAAAACCAAACAAGACCATACCCCAAGTCAATTGCAGTTTTTCTAACTGACAAATGGAGAGATTTAAATTGAGAAGATAGTTTAACAGGCAAAGCAGTGAATTGTAGAAAGAAAGTGCTGTGTTTTTTTAAAGATGTTGGAAACAGAAAAAATATTTCATGGAAGGCTATCATTTTGATTTATTAAACAAGAGAAATTAAATAATAATCTTGCAGGGAGAAATCTCAACAGTCTATCTTTTGCAAGAAAACTCGCCCTTCCTCTAACTATTGAGCAGTTGATAAATAATTAAGACTGTGACCAAATATATTGATAAACTGCAGATAAGAGTTCCCTTTGGGAGCCAGGCAAGGGATAGATGGCTGAGTATCTTGAAAGGCTGTGACCGATGCATTTCTCAAGCCGTTGTACTTGCCTCTGGAGTGTCTCTAATGTGAAAAACAATAAAAAGATAGTAAGAGAAGTCTATCGGGGTAATGCCCTTCAAGTTGTAGAAATAACACCTGATCCTAATCAGCATCTTCTATAATATTTAATGTCAACCATCAGAATTATTAACATAAAAAGGAGTAAATGCCTTTGCTCTAAGAACATAATGGCATTTATCATGAAGAAAATGCATGTTACTGCAGATCAAACTACCTCATCCTTGATTTCTTGTGATTAACATTAACAATGGACAAAAGATCAAAAATGTCTAAATCCTATCAGATAATAAGAAACTATGAATTCAGCATTTTACTTGAAGCACTGTCTGATGACTGAAGAATGACCAATGTACTAGATCTAAAGTCAGATGATAAATAGTAGCTTATTCAGCCAAGAGGCTTTCCTGCTATTGCAACCCACAATAGCAGATTGGAAAGTGCAACATATCAATGCAATCGATGCACAATGATGAGACCCAAAGCAATCTGATGATTCACAATACACCCAAGAGATGACAAAACACTATTTAAGCCAGAAAATAACAAAATGCACACAAAAGCCAATAAAAATACACAAATTGAGGATGAATGAAATTAAAAAAACAAGGAAAGCACCAAGTTAAAATAATTAAGACTTGAGTAGCCCAGTATATATCACATATGTGCTTTGAATATGTTCAGGTAACCAGGGATCTCTTAATACTCTATTTCATTCTCTTTTTTGTACTTCATCACAGTTGTAATGTCAAGTTAATGTATTCATGTTTATTGTAAGTGTTTACTTAAAATATGTATGTATATACATGCAATCTCTACTGGAAATATGTTCTAAGCCAAAGTTAAAAGGACAGTGGTGACTTATTAAAAGTGTAGCTCTTTTATACTTTTTTTTTAAGGATACTACCACTATAAATACTGTCAACTATATCTTTATGTCTCCTGTGAACATGAGAAGCAAGTAGATCCTCCCTTCTATTTAGCTCTGTATTCTTGACTGAAGAAATTGAAATTTATTGTGTATGCTCACGTGTGGTCATTTCCCACAAATCTACAACCTTGCAGTGTTGTAAATGCATTTCAGAATTACATTCCATGTGGTAGAATTTTTTTCCAAATCTCTGATCTCTAGAGCAGTCTCCATGATTTCACAGATTGTGAATAGTAAAAGAGAAAATAGAAAAAAAATATTGGGACTATGCACAAAAAAAAAAAAAAGATTCTTCAGAATAGTGATCAGACCTCACCTTAATACGCTGTGAGCGTATTGCTGACTGTCCTCTCTCTCTCTCTCTCTCTCTCTCTCTCTCTCTCTCTCTCTCTCTCAAGAGCTCAGCTAGGACTGGAGCCACCAATCAACATAAGAGAGCCACTTTATGGACTCCAACTGTAATAGACTTCAAAAAGGCACACAACAAACAACAAAATACTAAAAAATATTAAGAGGCTGCCAAGTTGGTCATAGATCCACCCAAGTGTGTTGGCTCAGGCTATAGTCATCACGTTAGAACATTCTTGGAACACACAGCCCGGTGTCGAATCATAGTCTCTCAGAACAGGAATGGAGTTTAGGTCATCTATATTAACCCTCAAACCAGATGCATAAATTCCAAATAAATGGCCATGTAGTCTCTTATTGCACACTTCCAGTGATAGGAAATTCACTGCCTCACCAGGCGGTTCATTCCATTTTAGGACAAGTTTAATTATTTGAAAGTCTTTTCTTCCATTAAGCCAAAATCTAGCTTCTAATAATTTCCACTTAGAGATCTCAGTTCCTTTTCCCAGGTCTACAAAATAAAGAAGGAATGAAAATAAGAGGCCCAACAATTCCTCCTTAATTCAGGCCACTAACTTTGCAGACAGCAATCATGTCAACCTAAGTCTTTGTTGCAGGCTAAATACCATCCTTTTTTTTTTTTCCAACTCATCTCTTCACATACCCTCAGTGGTTTACCCACCACTTTCTTGTTCTCTCTCTATCTCTTCATCTTTAGTTTATCGTGTTCACTTTAAAGAGCTTTATTCAGGATTTAATCTGCCACTATTCTACATAGTGACACAATTACCATGAAGTAAAGTGGTTCTGTCACCATCTAGTGCTAAGCGCTAAGTTTACTCTACTGCCAAAGACAACACTATCTGTCTTGGAGCCTCTGTTGGTTGACGATGGATGCTCGGTTGATGGTTGGTCACATACATGGGATAATTTCTGCCCCCTTATTTTCTCAAGTCTCTTTCTTTCATTGAGATACCATTGGTGCCTCAATAATTTGTAAGCAAACCATGTACTTTCGCATTGCACAATCCCTTGATGGAGGGCACACGGCGATTTAAAATCAATGACGTGAAGACATAAGTAGTTATTATTAGATCGTTGGCTGAGCAAACGAGGAGGCTAATAAAGTAAACAGTAATTTTGTATAGGGAAGGAAAGGGGGCTAGAAGAATTTATATCTGTAAAAAAAAATACTTTGCTAACTTATACATTGGTCCTAAAGTTATTCTTATAAAAATGTGTGCTGAAATGGAAATGTCATAATTGGAGAAAAGTAGACTTGGCCCGGATCCATACTCATCTACCTACTTGTTCTCTGAATTTATAGCAATTACGAAACGTCTCCAATCCTTAATTTCCTCCTTCACAAAATCTAGATAATTGTAGCACCTGCTTCAAAGGTTTAAAATGAGAATTAAATAGGATAATGTACTACATTGATGAACGTCATTGACCAGTTTGGAGCTCTACATTTACACACAGTAACTTCTACTTCTCCCCTAATACCTAGGATAGGACTCATGAAACTTTTAAATTCTACAAATAGCTCATTAATAATTTTGATTACTCTTAATTCAAACCTCTTCTGGGAGCAGATGGATACCGATGAATTGTGATTTGAGGGGAAATAAATGCAGGTTTTACCTACAAGCATCCCTTCCTCCTAGTTCTACCTCACTGCCATTGTGCCTCGATTTCTCAAATCTGCTTGCTCTGTGAGAGCTGAGTGATCAGGAATTATAGGGAAAGAGCAAGAAAGCAGACAGGGCGAGAGGGAAGCAGGGGTCACCGGTCACCCGGCGTAGGCCAGCTGAGGAAGGGTGCGTCTGTGCCTAGGAAAGGGAAGGGCTGCAGAGGAAGTGAAATGGATGGAAGTGGTGAAAGGGAACTGCCTGGTTCTCTCCGGGACATTTCCTTACGCGCCAATGTGGGAGTGGGCGCCAAAGTCAACAGAAGAACGCCGACTCAAAGGGCAAGAAAAACTCATTTTTGAGAAAGACTTTTTAATTTTTATTTTTCCAGAAGAGCAATGATAAGAGGGCACCGACTCATGGCAGGGCATTGGCAATCAACCAAGAGCCCCGGGACCAAGGAATGAGGAAGATAGCAGGAGCTCATGTGAGATGAAGGATCGGGTTATCCCTGGGCAGAAAAGGGTGCTGGACATGTACGGCTATTGAGACATGGTCTCTGGGTAGGAAAGGTAAAATTGTCCAAGGGCCCACACAGATAAAAATCAACAAAACACATGTTCTTTTTACCTATACCCCATGTTGGCCATGACCAAAGAAACATGCTTGTTCAATGTCTTTTATCCTTCTCAAGATGCTTTGTTTTTCATGATCTAGAAATACTGGGAATGTACTAATATGTATGATTGGGCAAAATATCACCACCATAATTGTCATAGACATGTTAACCATAAGTAATGAAGTCGTTGGTTAGGTCTGAGCCCATAAAACAAAAAGGTAGTGATTAGTGCATCAGTGTCTCAAGGAGCCACAATTGCTGTGGGGTTTTTGTTTTGTTTTCTTTTGGCTTTTTTTTTTTTTTTTTTTTTTAATTCTTCCCATAGCTCCTGGTGGATGCTGTTTACTTAGCTTGCTTTGCAAAAACTCAGTTGGTTTTTTTGTTTCATTTTGGTTTATTTACCTAGAAATAAATAATTGCTACATTCCTGGCTGCTGAACTCTGGTTCATATTTCCCATAAATGAAGTAGGTAAGAAAAATGTGCTTTTCTTGAATAAGGAGGATTTTTCAAAAATATTTATTTTAAATATGAAATCAATCAAATCCATCACCTTAATCATGGTATGGATAAATCAGATTCCATTCTTAAGACTCTTTTAGTTCTAAATAACATAATTATAGTTAGTTCTTAAAAGGTCAGTTGTGAGTTCATGAGTCTTTTGGTAAGAGCCTGTGTTCCACCTGTGCTGGGCACCACAGAAGGTTTTGCTCCACCGTGGCCATGTGTGCGCACACACAAACACAGTCACACAAACACACACGCCCTGTGCCACAGAGTGGAGCAAGATCATACTGCAGAATCAGCCTCACTCAGATTCAATTCGAAACCTCTGAACTTATCAGCTGCGTCACCTTGGACAATGCACTAATGTCTCTGAAATGCAGTTTTCTTGACAGCAAAAGTTTTTCAGGCTTTTTGTACCAGTTTGAATAATGCTGGCACAGTGCCTAGCCAGCATATCATAGCATGGCCAATATCATCATGATACATAGGTATAAAAATTTAGCTTAGTGCCACATGCATAGATACTACTTAAAAAACAGGGCCTAGTATTGTATTTCTCACTACTTTATCATCATCACCACATATATAGCTGACCCAGAATAAATGACAGCTGCACAGTGTGACAGAAGCAAACTAAAGACTGTTCTTACACGAATACAGCAGGCGAGTGGTCTCTAGGCCAGCATCATGCATAGGAGGCTCTTGATAAAGGATGGTGATGACAGGGCTGATTCATTTTGTATGAAAAGCTCATACTAAAAAACTAAACCCACAATAGCTGCTTAATAAGTAGTAGACATTATCATGTTCTCCATAACCAGTACCAGACATAACAGGTTTATCCATCGCCTCAATCGATCTCTATATTGGTAGTGAATATTTACACTTCCTAAGTGGATTAGATTCAGGAGGCCAGCTTTCATTTTTGGTAAGTCCCCTGGCATTTTGTTTTATTTTCTTTTTTCCAAGGTGTTTAGGCCCTTATTGATACAGGGTTTATCTAAAACAAATAACAGGAGTCTGTGCAGAGGAGAGAGTCAAGTGAAAAGAAGGAGATGTCTATGTCGGGATCCCAGTAAATACGGGCAGACTGGGTGTTTGATGCTGGGACGCTGCCGGTATGGGATGTCCATGCATCAGTCTATCAGTGCACGGCTATCCGGAGCTGACAAGCACCAAACAAGCTCACTGCAAACTGCAGACTGCAGGAGAGAAATGGGAATGGGATATTTCTGCTAAGGATTTCTCCACTGTGCACAATTCTAAAAATTAGGACCGTGAGCCCTTTAACCTAAGGAGGTGGATCTGCCTTAGCCAGCTTTCAAGATCATACTTCTGAGAAAAATGATAGTAATAAGCCAAAAAAGAGAGAATAAGGTAATTTAAACACGTCTTGTGGTTGTTTCATTTGTTTGTTTTTGGAACTGGTCACTGTTCATGCCCACCTAAGCCTGGAATTGGATTAAGATCCTGATATTTGGGCAAATTTACTCAAGATTCACCCTGAAAAGACACATATACACTCCCAATATAAGAACAAATAGAACTGTTCATGTACTATTTGACACATGCTTAAGAATAAATCATATTCCTGTGCCATAGCTTTAGACGGGCCTTGAGTTGTGTGCCTGCTGGACAGCAAGCATAAGGTCTCATCTACATGGAATATTTCTGCCCTTCTCTTCTGAATGTTTTTGTGGACTGAGACTTGCACTCCAATATGTGTGATGTTTGAAAATAACCTCAGGCTTGTGAGGAGGGTAAGGCCATGATTATAGTTAAGCAGACAAGCTCCTGGTCCATGGTCCATGGTCCACGGGATGTACTTTCAGAGGCATTGCCCCTCTGCTTTTTCTACCCTTGCTTTGCTGAGACTCTGACACTGAGGTTTTAAGGGGCAAGTAAAATCTCCAGTCCCTGTGGGGAGTGAACCCAGTGACTTACATTTATTCAGTATAAGTGACTATCAACCAACTCTCCTGAAAATGGATTCAGGCCAAAGAAAGGGGAGAAGAGAGAATAAGATGATGGAGAACAAAGAAAAAATGACACGGAGCGCGTCAAAGTGACAAAGTTCGCAGGACAGCTGCATGACTGTATCACAGCACGGATGCTCTCTGACTAGCCGCTGGGAACTGATGCGTGTGCACAAACACTAAGAAGTGTAGGAATGGCTATTGCTAATTTGTGGATCTAGATTTTTTCCTGGTTTATTTGTTAAAAACAAAAATGAATAAACAAAAATTCCAAAACTGATTTGACTTTATTAAAACAATGGTGACATTTTTATCTTATTTTTATTTTTTAGTTTAGTTCCACGGATGAACTTAACATTGTTTTTAAAGCCCCTAGAACCTTGATTCTAAGAGATAAGCCAAACTCAGAACATGGAAAACGTACTCACTTGAGGCACGTTCTTTTCATTAAAGTTTTCTGTTTTACTTTCCTGCTTAGTTTTCTCTGATGGTGCTATGGTTGGTCTGCTAATTCTGCTATTTAAACTTTTGAGGAGTTTTCAGACTGTTTCTCAAAGTGACTGTAGCATACACACCCCCACCAGTTAGGTGTGGGGGTATATCAGCTTCTTCACATCCTCTGGTACAATTGTTATTGTCTGTGTTCCTCATTATAACCACACTGGTGACAGGAAGAGATATCTTGTGAGTTTAATTTACATTTCCCTAATGGCTGATGCTATTGAACGTCTTTTCATGTCTTTATTGACCATTTCTAAAATTTCTTTGCAGAAATGTCTGTTCAAATTGTTTGCAATTGTTATTTATCTTTTTTATTATTGCTTTGAATAATTATTTTCATAGTCTAGATACTAGTTCCATATCACATATAGGATTTGAAATATGTTCTCTCATTCTGTGGGTTGTCTTATCACTTTCTTGAAGGTACATGTGCAAAATAAATGGGTTTACATTTAGCTCTATAATTTATTTTCAATTAATCTATGTTAAGATATAAGGTTGTGGTCCAATTTTATTTTTTTGCATGTGGGTATCCAGTTAATACAAGCATCATTTGTTGATAAGACTGTTTTTTCCCCCACTTAATTGTTTTATTACCCTTGTTGAAAATTTAACTATATAAACGTAAGTATTTATTTCTGAATCCTCAATTATATTTGAATGAAATACATATGTTATATGTCTATCCTTATCCTGACATTACACTGTTTTGATTACTGGGGGTGTAGTATGTTTTCAAATCAAAAAGAATGGGGAGTGACAGGTTTCTTTTGGGAGTGATGAAAATGTTCTAGAATTATATAGCAGGGATGAGGGCACAACTCTGTGAATGTACTAAAACCATTGAATTGAAATGAACCATGTGCATTTTAAATGTGTAGATTTTATGGTGTGTAAATTATATTTCAATAAAGATGTTTAAAAAGTCGGGAAACACTTCCCACAGAAGCTGAGGTCCCATCTAGGTTTAGTATAAGAGTTTGCAGGTGAGAAGGAAAAGAGACCCCAAGCAGAAACCGTAGGGTTGCAAATGCAGAGGGGTAACTCAAAACAGTGTGTACTGTGTTATTTAAGTGGACTGCATTGCAAAAGGAAGAGAGAGTCCACTTAGGATCTCATTCTATGCAATAGAAAGGAGTTCAGATTTTATTCTGTAGACTGACGAAAATATTTTGATCACGTGCCACCTATGTATGTACTTACATAGTTCCAAATTATAAAATATATACATATGCTACTGAATTGTTAGTTCAGTATATAATATTTATGTCTTATAATATTATATAATAATATACATTATGTTATATATTTTAAGTATATAATACTTTATAATATTTTTAAATTATTTAAAAGTTATAAAATAAGAAAACAAAACCAAAACAAATGTAAAAATAAAGATAAGCAGAAAGTCTGATGTTTAGTTCTCCCTTTCCAAGCAATCAAGTTTACCCCTTGGGCACGATCAAATAAATGCAGAACTCTTCATTGCAAGAGGAAGGAAGGAAGAAAGAACGGAAGGAAGGAAGGAAGGAAGAGAGGAAGGAATGGAAGGGAGGAATGAGGGAGGAAGAAAGAAGAAAGGATTGTATTTTAAGGTAATTTGCAATGTTAAACCAAGAAAATATTTCAAATTCAGAAGGGAATCCATTTCTAATAATGGAGTTTAGTCAACGAGATATGTTAGTAGGGAAAGACGTGATGGCTGGAGGCCTGTCTGGAACATTTGAAATAAATGGGATTTGATTGCCACGTATTTCTTTGTCTTAATGTACATGTCTTAATCCTGCTATTGCATAAATTTCTTTCTTCATTTTTAAGACCAAGCTATGATGAAAACAGAAGAACAAAATATAGTGATGCCATTATGAACTTTTGG